>CM053785.1:316502663-316740163 GCA_028749045.1 Cupressus sempervirens
GGAGATTGATTCTGATGAGAACATAGCAATGGAGAAACAAAAGTTTGATCCGAGCTCAACTAAGGCGAAGAAGGGAACCACTAATAACATCAGTTGTAAATATGACGATTCAAACTTTTTTGGTGCCGTTGATGAGTGACGATAATCCTATTTTTCTCAGGATTATAATGTATACATTATTCCTTTTGCTAACAATGCTCAAATTTCTTTATTATACCTTCCCTTTCATCGTTTTGATTGATTTTTTTAAAACAATACGATAAAGTGTAGGTATTACATACACTGTTATTTGTTGCTATCTTGAAAGACTACTACAGTCATCGTTTGGAACTTGTTTGCCTAAAGTTATTAATGCTATTAATGGGTCATTCTCTTTTGTGATACTATACTGTCAATGATCACATATATATCCGTCGTTACTTAGATATTGATGATTCAGAGTTTAGGTTTTAGAAAGATTTAATACAACTATTTTAGACGTGCTAATAAGTAAAGTTTCGCTTAAATTGCAAGGATTCGTTGCAACAATTGCAGTTAAAAATGTACTATGTTAAATGTCTTTTGTTCCCCAAATTTCCAGAGATTTGGACATACCATGTGTCCAATTTAGTGGCTCTGATCTCAACCTCAAGCTTGCATATTATCAGTAGTTAAAACAACCTTTGGGCCATCTATTCAAGGTTTGTGGGTTCTTTGATTATTTTCTTGATTGGCATCGGGGTATTGGGGAAGATTATGCAGTGTGGAACGAATTACCTTTTTTATGTTAGAAATATTAATTTCTACTCAATTCGTCATTAAATAATTCTAGAAGTTTAGGTTTAGGTTAGGTTTAGGTTGTCGACTATAGCAGTTTCTAGAATCTTGTAGATAATTGTTTGTTGGTAAATGTCAGATTTCTAGAGATTTTAAACTTGCCTATAAAAGGGAATGCCATGTATCCATTTTTCGTCAATCAATGTAAGGACAATCAAATATTGTGCCACAACACATTCATTGCATTTCATATTTTACTATGCCTCTGCCCTCCTAACAAGTGGTATCAGAGCCAAGTTCAGAGCCAAGTTCATAAGAGGTGTTTGAAGGATTGTGAAGGATTGTGCATAAGGAGGATTGCAATAGAGAAAGGGATATACAGTTATTGTAAGATCTGTAAGTTTCTTATTGCCCTATTTAGGGTTTGTCATATCTGTGAATTTTGTTTATAAGTTTCTATCAGGCATGGCTTTAGGGAGTTTTCAAGCTTCAATTCCTATGTTCTTTAGAAAGAATTATGATGATTGCGCTTTTAGAATGAAGCCTATATTTGATTCCTATTAGTTATTAGATATAATCTTAACTGGTTACACTGAACTTGTAGATGAGTCTACTTTAAATGCTAACCAAAAGAAAAAGCTTGATAAGAATAGGCAGAAGAGTAAAAAAGCTTTGCAGATTATTGGACAAGCTCTGGATGACTTAGTTCTTGGAAAAATTAAGCCAGCTATTACAAGTAAGGTAAAGATTATTAAGTTGCAAGCACTTAGAAGAGAATTTGAGAATTTACAAATTAAGGACTCTAACTCTATAGAGCAATTTTCAAATCATGTTATGAATGTGGTTAATCAAGTAAGGATGAATGGTGATGAGCTTTTTGACCAGAAAGTTGTAGAAAAGATTTTAAGAAGTTTGCCTCCTAAATTTGATAATGTTGTGGTTGCAATTGAAGAATCTAATGATTTAACAACATTGTCTATAGATGAGGTGTTTGGATCCTTGTATAATCATGAAGAATGCATTCGAAACACAAATGATATTTGGTAGAGGATGAGGAAGAGGAAATGCTAGATTTAGAGGAAGAGGAAGAGGCAAAAATAATTTTTAAAAAGAAGAAAGGAGTCCAAATTCAGGAGGAAGAAGAAATCAATACTCTTCTTCAAGGGGAAGCTATAACAACCAGACATCACAAAGGTATGATAAACCAAATATTCAATGTTATTACTGCAAGAAGCTTGGACATTTTGCAAATGAGTCTAAAAAGAAACAAGCTGATATGAGTAAACAAAATGCAAATTTTTTTGAGAGTAGTTTTGAGTCATTGTTCATTACTTGCAATGTAGCTCAAGAGAGCACAAATGATTTTTGGTTTTTAGATAGTGGTTGCAGCAATCATATGATAGGCAATAAAGAGTTTTTTGAAAGTTTGGATAGATCAATTAAATCTGAAGTGAAGTTGGAAAATAATGAAATAGTGGAAGTGAGTGGAAAATGCCTGATGAATGTTATAACAAAGCATGGTAAGAAATCTATTTCTGATGTATACTTTGTACTTGGTTTGAAACATAATCTTATAAGTGTGGTGCAACTTAGCCAAAAAGGTTATAGAGCTATTTTTGAGAAAAAATTGTGCACTATATTTGATATGCCTCCTAGTAATATGGTGATTGCAAGGGTAGAAATGACAAATAATAGAATGTTTCCACTTTGGATGAAAAGTAATATGTCTGATGAAGTGGTAGCAATTCAAGATCAAACATGGATATGGCACTTGAGGTATGGTCATCTAAATCTTAAAGGATTATCTTTATTGCAAAGAAAGGAAATGGTAAGAGGCTTACCCCCAATTGAAGCATCATTAAGTCCATGTGAATGTTGTATTTTGGCTAAACATCATGGAGAGAGTTTTCCAAAAGGGATGTCATATAGAGTAAGGGTACCTTTAGAAATTATGCATTCGGATATATGTGGTCCAATGAAAACACCATCACTAGGGGGGAGCATTTATTTCTTAACATTTATTGATGACTTTACTAGAAAGACATGGGTTTACTTTCTTAAATACAAATATGAAACTTTTGGCAAATTTAAAGAATTTAAGGCTTTTCTTGAGAAACAAAGTGGTTTACCTATCAAGGTATTGAGATCTCATAGAGGAGGAGAGTATAAGTCAAATGAGTTTTTAGATTATTGTAGAGATCATGGAATCAAAAAGCAATTTACTACTAGTTACACACCACAACAAAATGGTGTTGAAGAGAGAAAAAATAGGACAATAATGGAGATGGCAAGGAGCATGTTGAAAGGTAAAAATCTTCTTGATGAGTATTGGGCTAAGGCAGTTTCTTGTGCTATTTATATTTTGAATAGGAGTCCAACAAAGATTGTGAGGGACATGGTTCCACAACAAGTATGGAGTGGTAAGATTCATAGTGTTTCTCATCTCAAAGTATTTGGCTGTATTGTATATGCACATGTTCCTACAGAAACTAGAAGTAAGTTAGATGATAAGAGTGAGAAATGCATTTTTTTTTGGCTATGATGAGCAATCTAAGGCATATAGGTTGTTTAATCCTATCACCAGAAAAGTCATTGTGAGTAGGGATGTTGTATTTAAAGAGGATGAATCTTGGAATGGAAATATAGATACAAATGTTATATGTGTTGGAACAATATCATATGATGAGAAGGATAAAAAGGATCATGAATCGAGAGGATCAACCAAGTGATCAAGAAGGAACTCCACCACGAAGTCCACAAGAAGATCAATTAAAAGATGAAGTTAAGCATGGAGAATCTTTGAATTCACAAGTAAATAATAATTCAAACCCTATACTTGCACAACTGAGATCAAGCAAGAAAACTAGAAGGTTGAGTGAGATTTATGATCAAGGAAGTAAATTAGATTTGCAATCAAATTTTGCTTTATTTACTCAAGATCTTATATATTTTGAAGATGCAATTAAGGAAGAACATTGGATTAATGCAATGAATATGAAATAGAATCAATTGAGAGAAATGATACATGGGAATTAGTTGATTTTCCTAAGACCAAAGATTGCATTGGTGTAAAATGGGTTTACAAGACTAAGTTTAAAGCTAATGGAGATGTAGACAAATATAAGGAAAGGTTAGTTGCTAAGGGATTTTCACAAGAATATGGGGTTGACTATAATGAGACATTTGCACCTGTAGCAAGACTTGATACTATTAGAATAGTATTAGCTATCACAGCTCAAAACAAATGGATGGTTCAACAAATGGACGTTAAATCAACATTTTTGAATGGATATTTGGATGAAGGAGTCTATGTGTAGAAACCAATAGGATATGAAATAAGAGGACATGAAGACAAAGTTTATAAGCTAAAGAAGGCACTCTATGGATTGAAGCAAGCTCCAAGAGCCTGGTACAATAGAATAGATTCATACATGATGAAGAATGGATTCAAGAGAAGCACCAGTGAACCTACATTATATACCAAGATCAATGAACAAGGTCAGATTTTGATTGTTTGTTTATATGTTGATGATTTGATCTTCATAGGTAATTTCTCTATTGACATGGTTAAATCAGCAATGAAAAGGGAATTTGAAATGACAGATCTAGGATTGATGAAGTATTTTCTTAGCACTGAAGTTACTCAAAATAATAAAGGAATTTTTATTTGTCAAAGTAAATATGCACAATATATTTTGAAAAGATTTAGATTGATAAATTCTAGTCCAGTTTCTACACCTATGGTAGTAGGCACCAAATTAAACAGAGAAGATACTGAGAAAGATTTTGATTCAACTATATTCAGAAGATTGGTTGGTAGTTTGATGTATCTCACTACTACTAGACTAGACATTATGTATGGAGTGAGTTTAATGTCTAGATTCATGGATTCACCAAAGACCTCACATTGGCAGGTAGGAAAAAAAAATTTGAGATATATTATAGGAACTATGAATCATGGCATTTTGTATTCTACTTCAGATAATTTTCAATTAGTTGGATATATAGATAGTGATTTTGTATGGAATACTAAGGATATAAGGAGCACATCTGGATATGCATTTCATCTTGGGATAGGTGTTGTAGCTTGGGCATCAAAGAACCAACCTATAGTAACTCTCTCATCAGCTGAAGTAGAGTATGTAGTAGGAACAATAGTAGCATGTCAAGTAGTATGGATGTGAAGGATTTTTAAAGACTTAATTCAAGCTCAAGATGGACCTACTACAATCTATTGTGATAACAAGTCTACTATTGCACTTTCAAAGAACCATGTGTCTCACAAGAGGACAAAGCACATTGAAACAAGGTATCACTTCATTAGAGAGCTAGTTAATAGCAGAGAAATTAATCTACAGCATTGCAGATCAAAGGAGCAACTTGCAGATATCTTCACCAAGGCCTTACCACAAGTACAGTTTGAAATTTTGAAGGAGGCTTTGAGAGTTGTAAATATTAAAGAGGTTTTGTAATAGTTGATAGTAGAAATTAGGGGGGAGTGTTAGAAATATTAATTTCTACTCTATCCATCATTAAATGATTCTAGAAGTTTAGGTTTAGGTTAGGTTTAGGTTGTCGGCTATAGCAATTTCCAGAATCTTGTAGATAATTGTTTGTCGACAAATGTTAGAAATTTCTAGAGATTGTAAACTTGCCTATAAAAGGGAATGCCATGTATCCATTTTTTGTCAATCAATAAAAGAACAATCAAATATTGTGTCGCAACACCTTCATTGCATTTCATGTTTTTGATGAATAGTCCTTTTCAATTAATAAAATTTACTAAGATTACAATTCACAAAAAAGGGCCGGGGGATACAGGATCACCCCGCGAATGAGTTCAATTGGTCGAAGCCAGAGTAAACAACATGGCCGCAGCCAGCAACTAAAAACTATTCATCAAAAAAAACATTTAAAAAAACCTCATGCTACCAAGGTAGAACCAACAGAGGGAGGAGGATCATCTTTATCAGGAAATCCCCATGCATCAATGGGATTGTGAGGCAGACTAGGAACAGTCCATCCGTCAGCAGCATCTGCAAGATCTGGGGTAGTTGCAGTCTCCGCATCCTTCTTCTCTAGCCGCGGAGGAGAAATAGCCAAGGCCAGCCGGGGAAACTTGCCAGAGTGTGCCTGTCCAAGGGGAGGAGTCAGAGACCGGCCAGAAGCCCGCCCAAGGGGGGGGGGGAGCCGAGGACTAGCCAGAACCACCACATGGTGGGGAAGTGGAGCGGTGCCTCCAACCGCCATGACTACTGCTGGAAGAGCAGTGGCAGGGACCCTGGGAGCGCGACATGTGTGAATGGCAACCAGAGGACTGGCATCTAGAATGGCGATCGCGAGACGAGGAGACATCAGCCGAGGCATCTGGAGGCACTTTAGCAATGGTACAAGGAGCATTTTCCTAGTGGTTTACCAAGTCCTATAAGTGGGCAACCTCTAGGAAAACTTTATTAGCTTGCACCTATATCTGCATAATTACATTGTTACAAATGCATTCCTTAGTGTACATTGCAATGTTAACATCCAGAAAATTGTCAGTGAATAAAACTGCATTCCTATCTTTCCATAGAGAAAACAAAATTTCCATCCTGAAGGTATGCCAAATCCGGGAAAACTTCTGAGGAAATCTGGGGGAATCACCCAGCAGGATCATGTGCCATGAAAAAGGTTCGAGCCTGAAAGGCTTGAAAAAATCATGGATCCAATGCCAATAATTCTGAGCACACTTGCAAAACTAAAAAATATGCAAAAGGGACTCAGGTTGGCCACAAAAGGGGCATCTGGGATCAGGAACCCCAATGTGCTTGAGTTGAGGCCCTAGGGGAAGACCTTGGAAAGAAAGGCACCAAGCAAAGTGAGCAATCTTAGGTTCTGTAATGGCACTCCAAATGGTGTCGAACCGTTTTCTCCATTGAGAAAGAGAAGAATGCAAATGCCACCGTTGATAAAGCATGTCCGCCATCAGAAGGTGGGGTGAAAGCCATCTGTATCCCATATTGGGCTTATAATTGGTAAATGGAGTGGCAGGAAACTACTTCCAATCATACCACCAAGGTCGAACAGATTGAATCCCCTCTTTATGAAGTAAGTGCACAGGGATGGAAGACAACAACAGCTCATAAGTTTGGCGATTGGGACGTACAAGGCGGTATTGAACTTGCATATCCTCCCAAGACCTGAAATTCATGGTGACTCTTGAAAAAATTTCCTTGGTAGTGAAAATGCCACGTTTATAGAAACAGAGAGCACTGGCACCTTGAGTCTTGGTAAGAGGAATACCCTAGAAGGAAAACAAGGGAGACCACCAAATGTTCTACTGATTTAAGGACAACCCATTGCGAAACCCATCACCAGACCAACGAAGCCAAGGTTTAACAGCTTCCCAATCTTTCTAGATGCTCTTTATAACGAAAGAGCCCTGTATGACCACTGGTTCATGCATAGTGAGAAGGGTCTGAAAACCAATTCCCTTCCACGCCGATCTGTTAGCAGGGAAGCTGAAAGAGATGCAATGCCTGACAAAAATTTTCCAGGCTTCATCTCCAAAAATAGCTCTGATAATCCATTTAGCACAGAGGTCAAGGCCTTGCTTTCAAGTGGAAAGCAGGTCGAGACCCCCAGATTCCCTTGGGAGACAACAGAAATCCCAAGCAACTTTGTGAAAACCATGATGGTCAGAACCAGAGGCCCAAAGAAAATGTCTGAGCAAACATTCTAATTTGAGATAGGAAGCTTTGGAGGGAGCCCAACAAGAAGAATAAAACACATGGGTGGTATCCAAAATCTTAGAACAAATCTAGAATTTACCAGCAACAGAAAGCGGCTTAGTGATCCAATAATCAAGCTTTTTGGTAATCTTTGTAAGCATAGCATTCCAAAGTTCCATAGGGGAAGCCTGGAAAGCAAAGAGAATGCCAAGAAAGCGGAAAATTCCATTGGAATTCGCTGAGCCAAGGTGGAGTTGGCAAAAAAGACTGTCAGTAACAGAGCATTTTATATTTTACTATGCCTCTACCCTCCTAACATTTTAATAGCAAAAATATCAACTATATTAAAATAAAATAAAATTACAAACTAGCATGAAACCTTTGAATGACGAAAAATAGTTATATGACATGGATACCTTGTCTTTATTAGTATGCAGTCATTAAAAACTATCAATAGATGGACATTCATTTGGGCAAAGATAAATTTAAGAGGAATAAAATGGGAGCATATTCATTTTAATAGACATAAGTGATTTGTTTCTTTGTTCCATTGTAAGATTAACAACAAAGAGGAATATGGCCTCGACCCATATAGAAATCAGCCAAAAATACAATAAAAACTTGTATTTGATAAAGAAAGAGATTGAAACCACCAAAATCAAAGGGAATAACAAGGACTAGAAATATTTGTCACTAAAATAAAGAACAGCTACCAAACTTCACATAGTCCTTCAAAGGGATGGATTAGAATGCAATGTCCTCTCATTATTATAGTTATAAATCAACATTTACCAAATTAGAAATAATTTTTTTTTTGACTAACATTTCATAGTGAAACAGTCCAAACATTGAATTTTTTAGTGAAACAACCCATACAATGAAAATTAAAACCTAAAATATTTAAATGAAAAAATGAAAAGAAAAATTAGAGAAGACAATTGATGGTTTTGCCTTTTATGACCACTTCTAAATTTTTTTAAAGACAAGTCAAGTCAACTAATAGACTATACCAATGGACTATATCTGATTGCGACTATGGTTGAACAATGATTACACAAAAAATGAGCCTCTTCAAAATATATTCATAGTCTACAAGAACATCAAAACTATTTTTCAATATTCATAGAACACTAGAATAGATTAGTCCTATATAGAAGGGAACAAAAAAATTGTTTCTATCTTAAAAAGCACACAACTTCATTCCACTAGAGAGGGAAAAGTGTTGTTTTACTGAATAGTTTCATTTTATAATGTTTTGATGAGGTAGCTTTTTTGGCTGGCATGGAGATTTGAGTACCAAACTTTGTTGGAATTGCATGCAAAAAAAGTCTACTAAACAAGTTTTATTCTCTACAGACATTGCGTGCTTGGGAAATCACAACAACAGATGCATAGATCTCTTCCTAAAATGACATTTGCCAAACTCAAATATTTCGCATAATATTAGTACTTAAAAAGAAAAAGACCACTGAGAAAAACAACCAATAGAAATTAATAATTTTTCATGTATGTCATCAAATAATTCCACAATATCACACAAACTATAGTCTTAAATCTTATAATTGGCAAAAGCACTATTACCAATGAAGAAATAATACTTTATAATAGTTTGAAAACTTTAGTCTCCTTCCTTAATGACAGGGACTAATAACTAAAAGTAAACTTCCTTTGAAAATATAATTTTTTAATAGTTAAAATCTATGCATTTTTCTTTTGTATTAACAGAGCATTTAGATCATTTTTATTTTTTATTGATAGGTATTATTCTTTGTAAGTTGTTTACTAATCAAAAAAATAAAATAAAGTATCATTCTTTAATCTCATTAATCATTGAAGCTCTTAAAGTAAAATATCTACTTATGGGTGTTTTTAAAGATGATCTCATTGAATCAAAGTTTTCTTAAACTTCCTAAAAAAGTTGATGATAGTAAGTATTATTGATTTTATTAAAAATATTAAAAATTATTTTACAAAAAATGATTGTTAAATATTATTCTATGGAGATAAATAGTTTATAATTTAAAGGTGTAGAAGAAGTATTAAAAAGCCATAGTCATATCCAATAGAAAGACAATTAGATTTCAATTAATTAAAAAAGAATTTAAAAACAATTTTAAAAATCACACAAGAAAACTCTTTCAAAATAAAAATATGATATAAATATATATGAATTTAAGTTCAAACAAGATAATCTGATTAAAAATTATCATGACCAAGATTAGCAATTACAAAATATTAAACAAGTTTTTGTAGTTTAAAAATAATTTTAGTTTTGTTTGATCCAATAACATTTTAAAAATAAAAACATTGTTTTGTGATATTAAAAATGATTAAAGTATTTTAAAAATATTACACTAGTTACAATTAATTTTATAATAATAATTAAATTGAATTAGAAACCTTATTGTATACATTTGAATTGTAAAATGTGAGAATGGTTATTTGTAATTAATGATTTTTCTAAAATATATTCATTTAGAAATAGTACGTTATAAAATGAATATTTTTAAATAATAGTGAATGTTGAAATAAGCAAGTCATAATTTGTTTAATATTATATTAAGAAGTCACTATACATATTAAAATTGTATCAATGTTCATTTCATAGTTTATATTTATCTACTAATAAATTATTATCATTTATAAGACTAAATATTTAGATTTAACATTTTTATTATTATTTATAAATTAAATATTCTACCAACTAATTAATTAAGATTGAGGAGAAATTAGATTGTAAAGTAGAAATATTTTAGATGAAATCGATATAATTAAAATCCATCACATACAAAACAACTGAGGCAATTTATATTAAAATATATATTCATTACATGCAAAATATGGCAGAAAAAGGGAAATGTGCAAAAAAGTGAAATGTGCAGAAAAGTGAAATTTTGTGAATGGCAGAACCTACCATGAAATTCCAAAGAATGGAAATCCTAAGTCTCGATGGTAGCGTTATTCAAAAAAATCTTGCATACCTGCCGAACTGATGTAAAGCTACTATCACTGGAGAGTTTCAGTATCGACCAAATTCCTCAAAAAAACTAGTTCACTGCATTTATAGGACAACATGAGGAACGAAACAAAGAAATCATCAAGCAAAACTATAGGCTCGCATCTCCGTTGATCTCAAACCCTTGAATGCAAGCAATAGTAAGTAGACATAATCATAAGGAGGAAGAACGATGGCAGAAAGTTCACTCCAGGAAGGAGATTAGAGACAAAATCGATCTAAAGCGGAAAAACATCAGAGATGTCCAGGGTAAATTGGTACAAAGCCAAGGCTAAAGAGATAAAGAAAGAGAGAAAAATCAAGAATTTTTTTTTGAGAAGAAAAGTATGCTAGGAATACACAATCATCTAAGGAGCTTAGAAGCAATATAAATTTTAAGAGTGGTGCCAAGGAATGGAAAGTCCTAAATGGAGCGAAACTTCTAGTATCAGAGATCTTCCCCAAACCCCATAATGTTTTAGAAGCAAATATTATATCAGTTAACCCTAATCCTAGAAACCATTCAAATCTTTTCCCTAATCTAAATCTTTCAAACTTTTCGACTTCAATCCCTCAACCTCGTTTCCAATTTGGAAACTTACCTTGCCATAATTCTAAAGTAGTACAAACGCAGTTGCACATTAGCTGAAAAAGTGAAGAAAAGATAGCCTCTACTATCATTATCAACAATAAGACTAGTGAAGATAAATGGTTTAGCTATGAAGAAAGGGGTCTGTATGCAGTATGGATTGGACCAAAATCAAAATAGACAAATTTTTTTATTTGGTTGAACTCCGTGGACAACAAACAGGTAATTATAATTTTTCTCTCAGATTCATTAGTTTTTTGGCATCGCAAAGATTCAAGTTTTAGGACCTATTTACTTGAAAATTCTCTTAATTTCATTAGTGCATACAATTTAAACTTTTTAAAATAGAAACCCAATTTTAATGACACCTCGATGAGCTTACTTAATATCCCAATATGGATAACGTTAAACAATATTCCTGCTGAATTATGCGACATCAAAAATTTCATTTAAATTGGAGAGTTATTAGGATGGATCAAGGGTTGTGAGCCTCATCATATCAATTCTTCATTAGTACAACTCTTAGTTACATTAAAACCAAAACTCTATCAACAAGAATATACAAAAATTATCACAAATAGATCACTATATAAAATAAACTTCTCTATATATCAAGGAAAATCAGACATACAAAAATGGGAGAAGGGTGGTTACAAATAATTTGGATTTTGAGGAAATCAATTTAGATACTAGCATAGAGGAACAACATCTAGAGTTGGCTACAAAAGAACAATACAATAAATTCGAAAAAGGAGAGATCAGATAGCAAAATAAAAAAAATAATCCTCTTAGACTCCCAAACAGTGAGATAGAAGAAGGTGAAATTATAGAACCAGATGTAATACAAAGTGTACTCAGAAGTATTGAAAAGAAATATAGAAAATCAGAGGAAGAATACATCAATCAGACCACACAATAGAGATATATGGAAGGAGTCAATCTACTAAACTTACTAAGTAAAAAAAATTGCAAGCTTAAAGGAAGTCTACAAGCAATCAGAAATAGAAATGAAGGAAATAGAGGCAAATATGGGGAGTCTTAAGAAACTTAATGAAGAAATCACACTCAAGATTAATGGCACCATAGATCAAATAGAGATTCTACAACAAAAAGAGGTACATGCAAATAAAACCCATGGAAAGTCAAAAGAAGAAATTAATATGCTTCAATAGTTGGAGAAGTCTCAACACCTAGAGATGGATAGCCTAGTATCTCAAAGAAAGCATATAGAGACCCCTATTCAGGAAGAGAATAGTAACCAAGATATTGAGGATATTGAAAATGAATGACTTTTCAGAACAAGGGATTCCCCAAGTTCAGGTATGAACACTCCCAATCTGAATAAGGAGATAGCCAAAACATAATTAGTCTCCAGGGGAATTAGAAACAATAATGTGGAACCAAATGTAGCAGAGAATTTAGAAAATAAAATAGAAGGTATAATCCCACCAGCATCAACAACACAATGGAGCAATGTCACCATAAAAAAGAGAGCCATAAAATGAAGCTGCAAATTTTGGGAAACCCCAGCAAATGGAATGGATCCATTTGAAGTAATAGCCAAAGAGAAAACTCAAAAGGTTGAAGAACATATAAACAAGGAAGAGATTTCATATCCAGCTAAAGGAGAACCATTATTAAGAACTTCAAATACTCAGATACAAAGCACAAGTTAGGAACAAGTAGAACATAATGAAAAAAGAATATGGAAGAATTTAGAAGAATACGAAATTATGTTGGATCTAGAACAAAACAATGAAAAGGAAGAGTTCGAAGAGGGAAGAACATAGATTGAAGAAAACAAAGAGCAATATAAGAACCAAATGGATCTAGTAGAACAGATAATTAAAGAATTAGAAGGAGAAAAGGAAAATGAGGAAGAAAACATGGAATTCTAGAGACCTTAATGTCCCTAGAAAAAAATGCTTATTAAACTAAAAGTTATCTTTGTTTGAATATGAAAGTATACTGATACAAGAAACCAAACTCAATAAAGAAGAAGGTATAAAATTAGGGAGGAAACTAGGAAGTTGGAAAATAGTTTTATAATAAGAAAATGGAGCATTAGGAGGGATGTGAATAATATGGAACCCAATGAGAATAACCTTAGATATGATAATCTCGAATCACAACTGGATGGGATGTAAAATTAAAGTATCAAGAACAATCTTTGAATCATTCTAATCAATGTATATGAGCCTATAGAGATGTGTTGCCCGGCTATAAAATTTGTTTCAATTTTATGAGCCATGGTTAATATTTAAAACTTGTCTGGTTTTAAGCCTTAAATTGGCCATTCTATCGGCCTCTATGTCTCTTGCTCGTTAGCAGCTCCACACATCACTTGAAATCGCTAAAAACTAACTTCTGAGCCTCAAGTTATTAAAGGTTAATGATTGCCACACAAAACGTGTTTTTCCTAACCTCTCAATAGGTTAATGATAATGTTCAAAAATACGTTTTTCTTAACCTCTCAAAAGGTTAATGTTAATGCCCAAAAACACGTTTTTCCTAACCATTAACCTCTCAAAAGGTTAATGATAACCCCTAAAAACACATTTTTCCTAACCATTAACCTCTCAACATATTAATGATGACGTTCAAAAACATGTTTTTCTTAACCTATTGAGCATGAACTAGGCATGTAAATTTTTTTAACGAAATGCTTGACAGATAAAATGATCGTGTCTTCCTCCTGGCTTTAGTTTTTCCTGTTTCAAGGCTTGTCTATTACCAGCTTCAAGAGAAGAGTAAGTTGACTGCCCACATAGCATCAAAGGTGTTGAAGATTTGGGTTGAGGCTTTCAATACAAATGATTATGAAGAGGTGAACTCATTATGCTTCTAGGCCAAATCATTGTCCTTTGCAAGAGTTTCTATGCTGGAGAAAGTCCAAGACAAATAGGATTACATATGATTGGAGCTTCCATGGCTTCAATACCCATCTTCTCTGAAAGCTATAAGTAAAATCATCAATCTGAAGCAGTCCCTTGCAGGAATAGAAATGGCTCTACAATATTCCCTCACTTTTGAGATCGGACCACTGATGCAGGCATTTCTTAAAGATCCATTGCTCTATCTCGCAGAGTGTACCACCCTTGCTCTAAACCATGCAGGATTTGCCAGCTTTTCAAGGAAAGACACAAATGATTCTAGGACCGAGAATTTAAAAGAAAAGAGAGGAGAAGATAGCAACAAGTCTGTGCCATTTTACAAACTATTTGTCACTGTAGATTTTCTGGACTTAATGTTGATGTTTCTTGGTTCTCTAGGTTCCATGGGCAATGGTGCTTCCATTCCACTTATGACTATCTTGTTTGAGATCCTTATAAATGCATTTGGAAGCAAGATGGAAAATAAACACAAACTCATGCATGATGTGTCCAAGATAGCTTTGAAAGCTTGTTTATCTTGTTTGTGGTGCTGGAGTTGCTACTTTCCTTGGGGTGTGTTGTTGGATGTGCATAGAGGAAAGATAGTATGCACGCATTAGGAGTCTCTACTTAAAAAAAATATTTTAAGGCAAGACATTGCATTCTTTAATAGTGGAACATCGACAGGAGAGGTTATTGGAAGAATTGTCAGATGACACAATTCTAATTCAGGAGGCTATGGGGAAAAAATTTGGGAAGCTCATATAATTTATAACAACATTTGTAGCAAGATTTATCATAGCTTTCATCACAGGTTGGAAATTACGTTGGTATTGCTATCTATTGTTCCTCTTCTTGCTGTGGCCGATGGTTTACGGTTATGATAATCTCCAAAATATCGAGCCGAGGCCAGCAAGCTTATGCAAAAGTAGAAAACACTGTGGGGTAGGCGATTGGTTCAATTAGGACAGCCGTGTCTTTTACTGGAGAGAGGAAATCTATGAGAGACTATGATAAGTCACTTAAAGGTTGCTTACAAAACTATTGCTCAACAAGGATTGGCAGCTGATTTTGGCCTCAGGTGTGTCCTATTTATTATGTTTAGTGGATATGCATTGGCTCTTTATTATGGATCCCAGTTAATCCTAAAGGGAAGTTATAATGTTGGTCAAGTGGTGAATTGAATATTTGCAGTTTTGACGGGAGGCATGTCTTAGCCAAGCATCACTTTCTTTAATTGTTGATTACAATAGAGCAAGCTGCAGCATACAAAATGTCTGAGACAATTGATAGAAAGCCAGATATTAATATCTATGACAAAACTGGTTACTAGAATAGTCCTTGAGAATATTCAAGGTGATATTCAACTTAAAGATATACAATTTAAATATCCTACTAAACCAGATGTTCAAATATTTTTTGGGTTTTCATTGGAAATACACAGGGGAACAATGATAGCTTTAGTTGGAGAAAGTGGCAGTGGAAAGTTTCTATGATCCACAAGCTGGTGAAGTGCTTATTGATGGCATTAACATCAAGAATTTTCAGCTTAAGTGGATAAGAAAAAAATTGGACTGATGAATCAGGAACCTGTCCTTTTTGGCACCACCATTAAAGAAAATCTTTTATATTGAAAAGATGGAGCTACTCAAGAGGAACTCATTATTGCTATCGAACTTGCTAATGCAGCTAAATTTATAAACAACATTGTCATCCGGGGCTTTTCGAGATAGGTCAATTGTGTCTGGGTAGATAGAGTTAGTACCTAGAAGAATCAGTGATTGTATATGTAAACATCTTTAGGAACTCTAGCTAAAGTTTTGTTTTTGCAAGTTTCCTTTGTATAGGTTAGTTTTCTTGAGGTTAATTAACCTTCCAAAATTATGTATTTTGGAGGTGGTTATTAACCACGAAGAGGTAGTTATTAACCTCTATGTCTATATAAGTACACCTTTTGGCTTTGTAAAGGGACTTTTTGGTTGGAAAATAAGGGAACACTATGCTAAAATTTTGATCTAGGGATAAATTTTGAAAAGTATGTACACTTTTTATCTCTGAATTGAAAAATCTCTATCACTTTCTTGGTGCAAGAAAATGAAATGAGATGTGCTTTGGGTTTCTTATTTTAAAATCCAAATTGTTATATGCAGTAGTAGACATTCTCATGGTGTTATGCGAATGTTTATGAATGATAACGAATGTACTTGGTAATACTGGTTGCCTTCAAGTGTAGTTCTTGATCACCATTGTTATCAATCTTTTTTATCGAAGAAGGTCGTGAGGGCGTGTGGTGCATTCGTCTTGGATGAATTTCTCTTGAACTTTGAAGTTTTAGATTCTTTATTTGAAAATCCTTTAAAAATTACATTATACGAGGGAGCTGCCCCTGAAAATGTAGAGGAAGGCTGCATACCAAGGGCCTCTCCAACTGTTGTGAACGATTTGCCACACACTCCATTGGGAAATTCTCCTGTGACAAATGTATTTACCAACAAGATGATAGATAAGAATCATTAATGGAAAGAAATAAGCATTTTTATGAGAGGCTATCACGAGGAAAGCATTCTTATAGAGGGAGATTTAAATGTTATATTAAACTTGGAAGAAAAATTTGGGGGAATGCAACACTTATTACAAGCAACCATTGACTTCAAAAGATAGATAGAGAATAATCAACTCCTAGATATCCCTACCAATAATGGAACTTGTACTTGGAATAATAGAAGAAAAGATTTTACCTCCATCGCAGAAAATTTAGATAGATTTTTATTTAAAAGAAAAGAGAATTAGATATGGTAATTTAGTCAACTATATTGCCCATAGCAAGATCAAATCATTATCTGGTAAGAACTGAATTAATTGAACCAATTATACCTTCTAGAAACCCATTTAAATGTGAAAAATGTGGTTTTTAGACTCTAGTTTTATGGAAAACAGTAAACTATGGTGGACAAAAGGACATTTCCAAGGATCAAAACTATATTTCTTCGCATCTAACATGAAAATGATCAAAGAAAATATCCTAAATGGAACAAAATACATTTCAACAATATATTCAAAGAAAAATTAGATAATGAAGAAAACCTAGAAACATTAAACAATGATGTTATAAAAAAAGGAATGGATACTGAATGATATCTAAAAGAAAAAGAATTACTTGCAAGACGAGGAAATATTGGCCAAAGAAGAGATATTCTAGATACATAAATCATGAGACATGGTTAGCAAAAGGGGACCCTAATACAAAATGTGTTCATAACAACACTATTTTTAACAGCTCTTTAAATCAAATTTCGAAGATCAAGGATTAAAAAGGAAACATATAACTAAAAACCCAACAAATATAGCATATTTTTTTATGAATTATTTTAAAAACCTCCTAAACAACTTTGACTTCTCTAATTTAAAAGCAGAAGAAAAGTTTCTAGAAAAAACTCTGAAGTTAGTCACTATGGAAGATAACAAATTACATAATAAACCTCTATCTATGGAAGAGGTCAAATCAGCTCTTTTAAGCCTTAATCTTAAGAAATCACCAGGGCTAGGAGGCTTTCATGCTTTCTTTTATAAGAAATGATAGGACATAATAGGGATAGATTTATGGGAAGCCATAGAAGCATCTAGAAATGGCAGATCATTATTAGCAAAGATCAATCATACCTTTTTAGCTCTTATTTTGAAAAAGCTTCTACAGAAGTACATGGGGATTGTAGACCTATAGCACTATGCAATACCATATATTAAATCTTCTCAAAAGCTTTAGCTTTACATCTCAAATTGATTCTTCCCAAACTCATATAGAGGAACAAACAATATTTGTACTAGTAAGATCTCTTTTAGATGGTATAATTATTATTCAAGAAATGATACATTCAACAACCACAAATAAAGAGGTGAGTATGTATATGAAATTGGACATATAGAAAGCATATGATATGGTGGACTAGAGATTTTTATGTAAGTCATTATAAACCTTTGGTTTTTCATATCAATGGATCAACACCATCTTCAAATGCATATCAAAACCCAAAATTTCACTCCTCATAAATGGAACTCTAGAAGTTTTTTTCAATATCTCAAGGGACATTAGACAAGGAGATCCCTTATCATTATTTCTATTCATCATTATGGCATAAGATTTTGGGTGATCAATAAAAATAGCTCAGATAGAAGGAAAAATAAAAGGCATAACTATTGCAAAAAATATCCCAAACATCATGCATCAACAATTTGCTAATGACACAATATTATCAAGAGAAAGCACTTTGTTGGAAGCCAAAATTTTTAAAAGCATTATACATCATTATATGGAAGCATCAAGTCAAAAAGTAAATGTAGAAAAGTCTAAGATCTTCTTCATAAACACTAAACCTGATCTAGAAAATCAAATTTGTAACCTTATAGGATATAAAAAAGGATCATTTCCATGTAAATACCTAGGAATAAAATTAGAAAAATGAACTGGACATAATAAAGGTTGGAATAGTATCTTAGAAAGAATTGACAAGAAAATAGGAAGTTGGAAAGGAAAATGGTTAACAAATGTTGGAAAAGTGACAAAAGTTAAAGCTATTCTATCAGAAATCCACACATATCAAATGTCTTGCCTCCCATTATCCAAAAAAGTGAATAAAAGTCTAGAAGGGAAACCAAGAAGTTTCTTCTAGAATGATTTAGATGAACAAAAGAAAATGGCCCCAATAAAATGAGATAATATCTACAACCCCAAAGAGTTGGGGGGCTTAGGGATAAAAAAACTCGATTGGAAAAATGAAACATTAGGAGAAAAACTGGTATGGCAAATATATCAAGAACAAGAGAAAAAGTGGGCAAAAATCCTATATAAGAAATACATCAATGAAGAGGATCTGACATCCCTTTAGGGATGCATAACTTACCAAAAGTATCAAAATGTTGGAACTTTCTTGTAAAATGTCAATCACTTATTAGTAGATATGTAACTTGGGATATAAATTAAGGAGAAGAAACACTATTCTAGGAAGATTCATGGGATGGACTCCCCCCACTAGATAGCTTAAACATCCTAACCAATGTAAAAAAAACTCTAGTAAGTTTATGGAGTACTAAGGTAAGAAATTATAAAAAAATAAGGGAGGAGAGTTGGAAAGATATATGGGAATGGAAATCTATGGAAAATATAGTTCTAAAGCCTAAGGAAAAAAAAATGTTAGAACAAACTCTTAAACTTCAAAAGGTCAATCATAAAGAAAGGAGCTCGACAAACTCATTTGGGGAGCTTCTAAAGATAGAAGATACATCATTAAAAGAGGATGCAATCTAATAATCCAATCAAAAATATGGAAAGCTATTAATATGTCTCTCAAATTATGTTGGGATTCAGTATGTCTAGCAAAAGCAGGAATCTTCTTTTGGGAAGCAATACAAAAGAGGATTCTAATATCAGATAGACTTAGGAAGATAGGAATTGGGGCACTATTGAGGTGTTATTTACGTAAAGAAGAAAATGATACTATCGAACATCTTTTATTCCAATGTTTATATGTAAAAGAATGTTTGGAGTGGCTTCGACAAAAGATTAGTTGGACCTCTTCCCTACCCGGGAATCTTGAGAGTCTACTCTTAGGATGGCCTAATAGAATCTCTTTTAAAATTTATGAAAATATTTGGAATATTAGTCCTTCCATCCTTATGTGAGAGACCTGGAAATAAAGGAACAAATAGATTTTCTATGGCTCAGAACTTGACATCTCATCACTAATCAACAAAATTGAAGCCTGTATTATATAAGTCATGAATAATCATTTAAGAATAATAGTGAAAAAGGAAGGAAATTTCATAGAATGGGATGGCAAATTGAAGAGAAATTGTAAAAAATTTATTAATCCATCTCTAATATACAATAAACAAAATCAGAAAGCTAGAATGGAATGTAAATGGTAACCTCTACCAAATGGTTGGTATAAATTAAATTTTGATGGAGCTTCTAGGGGAAATCCCCAAAAAGTAGTAGGCTACATCATCAATGTAGACTCCAGAAAATGTGTAATTAAGAGAGCCAAGCCTATGGGTAGCATCATGAACAATGTAGTAGAATTAGAAGTGCTCCAAGATGGGCTACAATTGAGCTTAATCTTAGGAATAAAGAAACTTATAATAAAGGGGGATTCCCAAATTGTACTTAATGCTTCAAGGAAAAGGAAAACCCAAAATTAGGTATTTAATTCAAGACTTGAAGAAGTATTAAAATTATTAGATTTATTAGAAGAAAATATAATTCAACATATATTCAAAGAAGGAAACAAAAAAGTAGACCTCCTTGCAAATAAGGGAGTGGATGGGGAGGATATTATAATACATTAAGACTTTTAAACATGTACTTTGCACTTAAATTTTATCCTAAGTATTTGCAACATTTTGTTCTTTCCTTTATAAACTCATTAACCTATAGATTTGGTATATTTCTCTTTATTGGTAAAGAGTATCTAGAGCATAACTTATTATGATCTCGACAGTTGGCAATCAATCATGAAACTTTCATCTTGAAAAATCTAGTTGTCTCCAAATCCTTCGATTATGGTATCCTCTGTAAAAGATGATTTCTCTTCAAATTTACTATCTAATGTGTGTATTCCATGTTAATTGTATCTAGTTTTTGATACAGCTAGAAATGGCAGTTGTAGTCTTTCATGCCGTAGAAACTCAAACCATGGCATTTAGGGGAAATGTCAAACCAGAAAGTTGGAATAGAATATTGAATCCTATGGATGATTTGTATAGGGTTTTCATTAGCAGAATCTTACGTGAGAATATTTACAGTAACAACTTTTCATGGCATACCAACAACTCAGTTATAGGGCCCTTCATTGCATGTCTTGCTAGAGCAAACAATGATCATTATGATAATATCTCCTTCTTTCGTAACATCTTTGACCCTACTTGAGAATATCTCCCTCTTTCGTAACATGTTTGACCCTACTTTGCTGGAGGGTTTGAAAATGTAGTTCATAGCATAAACACTTAGTTGAGGATTCCCCTTCTTGAGGTCTATTTGAATCATGCACTAGGCATCTTAGGGCTAGCAAATGTTTATAGGCATCAATTAGGGACAATGTTCTATTTTTTCAAGAATGGCCAAAGATGGAAGCCAACATTTTTTTCCTACTACATTGGAGAGGGATTATGGAGGAACATAACATGAAGTGGATCCAAAATTATCTAAATATGTAATCTGCATGCATCTAACCTCGGGTGGAGTGGGATAATCTCAACAATGTAGAGTTCATCCTTCCGAACCTATACAAGTCAAGCAAAGAAAAGACTATGTATGTCTTCCCTTTAGGGAGCCAAGTGACGAATATCAAGGAAGCATCGGCAATCATTATGGTATGTGTGAAGGAGGAGTATTAAGTTTTATGATATGTAGGCAGTAAGTCTTATACTGATATCAATATTATTTGAAACCATGCTATTTTGGGCCTCGGTTTAGTTTTTTTCTAGGATCCTTTGGCCAACTCATAAAGTGGAGCCAAAGCATTTTGGGTATCATAGGTGGTCTAGTTTCTCCCCTTCTGTGTATGGGCCTTCTTGTTATTTTGGGTATAGCAAAAATTCTAAGGATGATACCATTTTTTAGCAAGGTTTCATCCTTTGTAGAATTGGATACTATTATTGACTGATATCAGATATGTAATTCAGCCTGTATAGTTATAATTTGTGTAACCCTCAAAAGAACATATCTAATGCTCCATTTATCAATATAGTATATGATTTGGGTGCAATCGGGTCTTTTTTCTCATTGGATTGATATTATTGATATACTAGTTTATATGATAGTGGAATGTTAGATGCATATAATGTATAAATCTAACCCTTGAATCAACATTGAGTAGTTTTAGCTTAATTAAACCTTCAAGTTTCAAATTTTAAGTTTTTCCCTCACTAGGTATTTGAAACTAGCGAAATTCATCCTATTTTAAGTAGACGAACAATTAGAAATAAATTTAAAGGAAGAAAATCCACAAGAAAAATGTTATCTAAATTATCATCTATTTGGTCATGTACTTTAATAATAGAGGAAATAGTAGAAATTTTCCTCATAGTTTGTGCTTAATTTTGATTAGAAGTTTATCTCATTAAATCCAAGGAATTAGTAAAATTTAGATATAAGGATAAATCTTCCAATTTAATAATACTTAAAGAGGAATTACTAATAATTGATGAAGTATAATGTAAGGAAGCAAAGGTGCGCGAAATCACTTCCTACGCTAATCTTTGAGAGGACGATTATGCAAATCAAAGTAACTATTGCAAAGATCTCAAGAAATGCATAATAACATAATCAAAATAACAAAGAACACACAACACATTGATTACCATGGGGAAACCCTTCCGGGAGAAAAACCCCACCCTCCAAAACTCGCACAATGTATTATCAAACCAAGATGATTACAATACACTTGCAATGCAAGTTCTTACAGGAGCGCATCACCACAACTCAAACTTGGAGAGACTCCTTCTAGCACCAATCTTGCAAACTAAACTCAATTACACAAACACCTCCCCAAGCCCTCCTTTTATAGTGATTTTACAACTTGGAAACCACTTATGGTTTTACAAAACCACGAGCAAAACTACCATGCCACATGTTACCCATTTTTGACATTTACATTTCCAATATGGAAAAACAACCAGGTTAAAAATAGTAATCCCGTCCACAATTTTGTCTCTTAGTCTAGAACCCCATAAAAGTCACAAAATGAGTCATCAAGGCTCTAAAAATAGCCTACCTATATTCTACTAAGGACAAGACTCATTTAACAACTCACTAACCACTTTCCAATGCATAAACAAGTGGAAAACTCCCACAAACTAATTATGGAATTTTCCAAGAAAAGATTGCAAGGTTGAGACACATGTTTCTCAACATTCTCCCACTTGTCAAACACCTTGCAAGAGTTAGCGGATCCAAAATATCATGGAATTAATTGCTAGGGGTCGAGAGGCCCATAGACTCTGAACACCATCTGAATTTCTCTGTGCTCACGAGCTTAGTTAATGCATCAGCAACATTCACCAAAGTCTCTACCTTTTCTAGCTTCACCTTGCCATCCTTGACCATATCTCTCACAAAATGATATTGTACATCAATGTGCTTGGTCCTCACATGAAAAGTCTGGTTCTTCGCTAGGCAAATTGCACTCTGGCTATCACTATAAATTGTCACTGCACCCTGTTTGAACTCTATATCTGAACACAATCTCTTTAGCCAGATGGCTTCTTTGTAGGCATGAGTAGCTGCCATATAATCTGCCTCAGTAGTGGACAAAGCGACCACAGCCTGTCGCTTACTCATCCAACTGATTGCACCACCAAATAATGTAAACACATATGCACTGGTGGATCTTCTTCTATCAACATCACCAGCCGAGTCTGAATCCACATAGCCTCGAATATCTAAGGAATGCTCACTTCCTATTCCATGAAAACATATTGAGTACTCTGAGGTACCTCACAAGTATCTAAAAACTCTTTTTACTGCATCCCAATGTGCTCTTCCTGGATTAGACATATAATGGGAAAGTACTCCCACTGCTTGGGCAATGTCTGGTCTTGTAAAAACCATAGCATACATCAAACTTCCAACATCACTCTGATATGGTACTCGACTCATCTCTTCCATCTCTAGTGGGGATGTAGGACACTGTGAGCTAGAAAGCTTTGTTCCCAGAGTAACTGGAACACTCAATGGTCTTGAATCCTGCATATTGAATCTTTTCAAAATAGTACCAACATACTTACTTTGGCCTAGCCAAAGCTTTATGTTCTGTCTATCTCTTATAATCTCCATTCCTAGAATGTGCCTAGTTGCACCAAGATCTTTCATTTCAAACTTTATTTGAGTTGAGATTTTAACTCTACAATCAAACCTTTTCCTTTGCCAATAAACAACATGTCATCGACATACAAGGCAATAACCAAAAAACCATCACCATCAGATTTGAAATATATACAATGATCAGATTTCGATCGCACAAATCCCAAACTCAACACATATGTATCAAACTTCTGGTACCACATCCTAGGACTCTATTTTAAACCATACAAGGATTCCTTCAATTTACAGACCAAATGACTTTTACCTTTCACCACATAGTGCTCTGGCTGTGACATGTAAATTTCTTCCTCCAAATCTCCATGAAGGAAAGCAATTTTCACATCCATTTGCTTGATCTCTAGATCATAAGCTACTGCAATAGAAAGAAAAAATCTAATGGATGTCATTTTGGCTACTGGAGAAAAAATCTCACCATAATCTACTCCCTCAACTTGAGAGTAACCTTTTGCAACCAAACGTGCTTTATATTTCTCAATGCTTCCATCTAAACCCATCTTCTTTTTGAACACCCATTTACAACCAATAGGCTTCTGTCCTTCAGGCAATGGTACAAGGTCCCACATTCGATTCCTCTTAAGAGCTGCCATTTCTTCATCCATGGCTATTTTCCAGGACTTTGAATCATTCATACTAAGAGCCTCTTCTACAGATCTCTTCTACAGATCTCACTTCTCCTTTGGCACATGAGCATATGCCTCACAACCAAACACTCTCAGATGTCTAAGTGAAGGCTTGTGGCCCGACCACACTTCCATTGGCGTCTTATCAACAAGAGCCGATGTAGGAGACTTGTTTATTAGGTAGCAGGCAGTGGCTACAGCTTCAGCCCAGAACTTTTGTTCTAGTCTAGCAACACTCAGCATACTCCTAGCCTTCTCCATCAAGGTCTTGTTCATTCTTTCTGCAACTCCATTCTGCTGTGGCGAATACGGAGTTGTCTTCTCTCTTTTAATACCACAATCTTTACAAAATGTGTCAAAAATATTGGAGCAAAATTCACCACCATTATCAGTTCTCAAGTATTTTATTTTCTTTCCATTCTGCAATTCAACCATTGCTTTAAATTCTTTAAAACGATTGAAAACTTCAGCTTTACTCCTAAGGAAATAAACCCATGTTCTTCTACTAAAATCATTAATGAAAGAAACATAATAAACTAATCTACCAATAGAAGGAAGATCAACTGGACCAAATACATCTGAATGAATTAGATCTAAAATACATTAAGACTTATGAGAACTCGAGTAAAACTGAATGCAGTTTTGTTTACCATAGATACAATGCTCACAAAAACCAAACTCAAGATTACAGTCATTCAACCCATCAACAAGGTTCTTATTTTTCAAGGTCCGTAGACCCTTCTCACCTATGTGGCCGAGTCTCTGGTACCATAACATAGTCTTCTCTGTAGGCAACTTTGATTCGGTAGACAGAGCACCCTTGGGTACCCAAAAATCATGACCATCTGTTGAAAGAGAAGCTCTCTCCTTCTCCAACTGAGTAGTCTTTTCCACAATCTTATCAGAAGTACTATTGCACTCGACTGTGCATGCATCAAGTTGGTACAATGTACCCAATCTACTTCCTCTTGCTATTACCATAGCACCTCTCACCATTTTTACACCTGCTTCAGAAAATTGTACATGCACACCCGCATCTATTAGCTTACTAACAGATAACAAATTCCTTGCTAGTCCAGGAATATGCAAGACACCATCAAATCTTCTAATTCTACCATCAAAAAATTTCACACAAATACTTCCACGACCAACAATATCAAGTACTAAATTATCACCCAAATACACCTTACCACCATCAAAATTTTCATACTTACTAAACCAGTTCCTATTAGGAGTCATGTGGAAAGATGCACTTGAATCTATTAACCATGCATTTTCACCTACATGAGTGGCCAAGGCTACAATGAAAGCATCTCCATCTTCCTTCTCGAACTCAGAATCAGAATCTTCCTTCTTCTTCTTCTTCTTTTTCTTCTTCTCTTTGTAGTCCTTTCGGAAGTGTCCAGGTTTGCCGCAATTCCAGAAAATTGCCTTGGACTTACTAGGGGATTTTGATCTCCCCTTATTTTTGGACTTAGAATGGCCATGCTACTTTTCATTCTTGCCTCTTTCTTTTGGTCTTCCGCAAACACTCAAAGCCTCTTTGACATTCAGAGAGACCTTCCTTCTCATCTCCTCAGAAAGTAGAGAACCAACAACATCCTCCATCTTCAAGACAACTGAAGTGCTCCCTA
Organism: Cupressus sempervirens; assembly: GCA_028749045.1. Classification (NCBI taxonomy): domain Eukaryota; kingdom Viridiplantae; phylum Streptophyta; class Pinopsida; order Cupressales; family Cupressaceae; genus Cupressus; species Cupressus sempervirens. The sequence goes on from CM053785.1 coordinate 316,528,718, forward strand.
TAGCCATCACAAGACTATCCAATGAGTCTGGCAATGAACATAACAAGATTTGACACCTTTCTTCTTCATCCATTGGCACCCCTACTGAGGTCAACTGAGTCACCAACATATTAAACCTTTCCAAATGCTCAGAAATTTGTCCACCTTCTTCCATTCCCAAGGAATACAACTTCTTCCTCAAGAAAATCTTATTCACAAGTGATTTCGCTTGATAGATCTCACTTAGCTTTTTCCAAAGCTTCTTCGCGGTAGGTTCTTCATGGACATTAATCAGAATCGAGTTTGCAAGACATGATCTGATGAGACCTTTAGCTTTTCTATCAGTCACATCATATTGTGCAGCTAATGTCGGATCTATGGGCCTCAGCTTCTTCTCATTAATTGCATCCCATAGATCCCGATCAGACAATAGATCTTCCATCTTCAGCTTCCACATCTCAAAGTTTGTGCTAGAAAACTTTTCAACATCAATTCTCCCTGACATGCTTGCCATCTTTTCAATCCTGCAACACAGAAATGAAATGCTCTACACAAGCTCCCACTCAAACCTCGATTAGCTCAAAAAACCCTATACCCAACTAATAGAACCAAAACTGGCCAGGCTTTGATACCACTTGTAAGGAAGCAAAGGTGCGTGGAATCGCTTCCTACGCTAATCTTTGAGAGGACGATTATGCAAATCAATGTAACTATTGCAAAGATCTCAAGAAATGCATAATAACATAATCAAAATAACAAAGAACACACAACACAATGATTACCGTGGGGAAACCCTTCCGAGAGAAAAACCCCACCCTCCAAAACTTGCACAATGTATTATCAAACCAAGATTATTACAATACACTTGCAATGCAAGTTCTTACAGGAGCGCATCACCACAACTCAAACTTGGAGAGACTCCTTCTAGCACCAGTCTTGCAAACTAAACTCAATTACACAAACACCTCCCCAAGCCCTCCTTTTATAGTGATTTTACAACCTGGAAACCACTTATGGTTTTACAAAACCATGAGCAAAACTACCATGCCACATGTTACCCATTTTTGACATTTACATTTCCAATATGGAAAAACAACTAGGTTAAAAATAGTAATCCCGTCCACAATTTTGTCTCTTAGTCTAGACCCCCATAAAAGTCACAAAATGAGTCATCAAGGCTCTAAAAATAGCCTACCTATATTCTACTAAGGACAAGACTCATTTAATAACTCACTAACCACTTTCCAATGCATAAACAAGTGGAAAACTCCCACAAATTAATTCTGGAATTTTCGAAGAAAAGATTGCAAGGTTGAGACACATGTTTCTCAACATATAAAACACTAATCAAAGAGGCTGAAAGGAATATGCATTAAGAATAGGTGGATCTCATGATAGAGGTTAAGTAGGTTTATTTAAAAAAATATATATAATAGGAACTGTATATCATAAGGATTTCTTGATTGGAAAATAGGAAGGTCAATTCTGATGATATTATTTTCTAATAGTAATAATGTAATATTTGAGTTCCATTACATATCAGCAGGTTAGGAAGATGTAATCACATTATCCAAATTTGTAAAAGAATATTCTATTGCAAAGAAATGAAGATCAACAAGTCATTATCATTCACTCCAAAGAAAATGATGTATGTAATTAAAATGAATATATTTGACAGTATTCAGATGGGAATCTTATTAACTATAATGTATACAAAACAAAAAAAAATTGAAATGTTGAGACTGTGGAATGCCCCTTTTAATCATGTAATAATAAAGTACTATGTTCCTAGGCAAGAATGGAGGTTTTCTTCTCTATTCTTTCCAACTAGTGCCCATTTCAATGGAGATATTATGTTGTCTTTTTATTAAATTAATATAATTTACAAGGCTTTGACTATTTATTGATAAAAAAAAATCCATCGCATACAAGTAAAAGTTAATTATTGAAACTTAAACATTCAAAACTAAAAAATTATATTTAAAGTTTAAATATTTTAAATAAAAATATTAATTACAAATTAAATACATGACTATTTCACATTTCTTGGGAGTGGAGATCTAACTCTCCAATCTCTATCAATATTGCTAACTTTGATTTTTTTTTTAAAATTAACTATTATTTATTTTAAAAGTTAAGAATATTTATTTTAAATGTTAATATAAATATTTGTTTTGTAATATGAATTCTAAAAATTCTTGGTTGAATAAATGTAATATAGAAATAAACTCTGCAAAATGGGGTCCTATAACACTAAACCAATTCAACGAATAATATTTGGGCTAAATATATTTTATAACATATAAATTGCACAAATAAATTTAAAAAATAGAATATGTCAATTAGAAAATAATAATAACTCGGGATTGGTGGAAACTAATTTAGTTTTGAGAGAAAGTGAAAAAAAATAGTATATTTTCTATGACAAATAAAATAGTATTCTCACAAGTACTCTTTTTTTTAATTACAAATGTTATCCCCAATGTAATGGATTTCTTTAAAAAATGAGGTTATAAATCAACTAAGTTCCTACAAAAACTAGTAGGCTAGTTGAGGGATTATACAACATTTTAAAGATGATTTGAAATTTTATTGCACGTAAAATGTGGTTGAAACATTCAAAATTTCCCTAATTTAGTTGGTATGAAAAAAATTCTTTAGAGGTTCTTAAATCCTCCACTAGAGAATGTAGTGAATTTGAATCCAACTCCGAATATGAACCAGGATTTGATTTCTCCTCCACACAAACATCGTCTTTAAACACAACTCAATCCTCATCACCATACAATTCATCTTCAAATTCATATCGAAATACCTATTTCAATTTCAAATCCTAAGGAAATTCTATAAATTCAGGGCATAAGGGTAAGGACATTTTAAAATCATCCTCGAAAAACTATTTAAACTATTGTACTAAAAAGAGAATCTATATCACATTAATTTTAAAATATGCTCTGCAACTTTTGAGTAGGAGTTGGCTTGATGTTGAGCCAAAGACATCACAATGAGTAGTTCGAGGGTGAAGGCGGGGGTGTTGTTACTAAAGTTGTTGTCTCAAGGGTAGACGAGTTTTTGCAAGATGATGGTAAGAAGTTCGAATGTGAGTCTTCCTTTCATGTGCCTTTTTCATAGCTCTAATTTACCCTAAAATAACAAAGGAACACTAGTAGATTATTGGAAAATAAATGACTACATGGCAAAAAATTGTAGTCACAAGACCTAAAAATTTAGCCACATAACTAAAAGTGATCAAATTCTAGCAAAGTTTTATAGTTTATAAGTAAAAGTGACAAAATAAATGATTACTTTGGTTCTCAACTAAAATTACAAGGTTAGACAAAGATAAGTGACTAAATAAATGATCAAATAAAAGTTTAAACAATTGGTCACCTAAACAAATGATTAAAAGAATAATGGATGGATTTTTTCATCCTACTAATACATTCTTTAACTTTTTTATAACTTTTATTACTTATTATAATGTTTTTGTCCTATCTACATATCAATATCAGTTTACTTCCTTGAATGTCCTCTCAATTGATATTGGACTAGAAATGAACTCAAAATTCCTCCAATTTGCACTTAAAGTCTTCAAAATATATCTATGAACTCCTAAAGCAAATAGAAATCCTCAATGCATAGAAACCCTCAATGCACTAAACAACCTCCAAGTCGAACAAAAGCCTACAACACAATGGTAAAATTGTGAGCCTCTTGAATTAGAATCAACTCAAGTTTTATAAATAACCCATTGCACGCAATACGAATACTAAAAAAATGCACTCTACATATTATGCGAATAGGAAATAATTTTGGAGAAGGCTCCGACCTTTGCATATGTACCTCACACGGCATGGACTTCGGTTTATGGTTGCAATTGCATGCTCGGCAGTTATTCTTCCCCTCCTTATGAATTCATCGCTGGAGTAAATCAGATCCATCTTATTAAGATAAGAATTCAAACGAGCATTAATTCTTAATTTCCATCGTTGCCTTGGGGGGTCCTCCGGTCTACATGATAAACTATCACAGTTTTCTCACTAATTCAATAGTATGTTACAGGGCTATCAAAATACCTCTGGAGCATACAATATTAAAAGAAGTGAGAGATGGGACTTGCCCAACCTTGAAAAGAAAGTTAAATCAAATATTCTAGCGCACAAGTCGGGAAACAATCTCCCCATTTTCTCACTATATCAATCTTCAAGGGAAAAGCCCCAATCTCAAAATTTAAATAAAAGAAGACAAGGGCCAAATCTTCTGAGTCAAAATCATACAAAAGACAAAATTGTTCTTCTTCCTTCCAAACATCTCAAACAGATTGTGAATGGCTATGAGGAGCCAGAGATACTGGTGCAGTGGTGTAGCACGAATCAATCTCCATAGGGCATCATAGAATGGTGAAGCAAGATGTTTCTTTATCAGGTAAATTATTATCCCCCAAACAATTTTCTCTTGCATCTTTGAATAAATCTATAAGAAATAAAATCTGTTTGTTTTTTGGAACCCTCAAAAAAAAAAAAAAAATTTACACATGAAAAATTTGAAGATGAACTCGTGCCAATGTGAGAAAATCCCACAGAAGCCTCAGCATACAGTAGTTGTTAATGTTGTAGCCTATAAACCTGACTAAGAAATCACAATTACAATCATTACTGGTACTTGCATGTTGCTTAGAAATCACAAATACAATCATAAATAGTACTTTCAAGCTACCTGGCTTTGACATAAGACACTTCGCAAAAAAGATCCTTTTCCCAAAACACCTTTTTTCACCACAGAGAATTACATATCGTGAACCATCATTAATTAAAGAACAGTTTAAATGTACAATACTAAAAAATCAGCATGATGTTTGACATTGATAGAGAGGTATTGTATGACTTGTCAGTAACCAACAGTTATCAATGAACTCTACGATACACAGTAACTTACAGAAAACGTGAATCTCCAAATAGAAACATTTATATTAACAACTCAGATCATTTATCTGTCTTTGAATTCCTTACAAGCCAATCAATAACATAAATGTTTGTGGAGTTCTTGCAAGATACCATGTAGAAGCAAACGTCTCTGTCAGTTATAGATTGCAAAACCCATTTGGTCATTCAATGTCTACTTTGATAGTGCTTCTGGCTTATCAATTTTATTTCCATGAAATAGCAATGGAATTCCATGCCATGATGGTTCGTTCAACAAATCGTGCAGTTCACTTCCAGAAATGTTTATATTGTCCTTGTCTTCTGCATGCACCACATATACAATTGCAGAGACACCACGACAATAGCTCTCCTACATACTACAAAAATGAGGCTGGCCCCCAAGGTTCCATAACTTGATTATTACATTTCCTTTCAAAGCTTTTCCAATGTTAAATTCAACAATTCCAATCGTGTCCTCGCTATAACTACCAACCGCAATGACACTTACAAGTGTTGATTTCCTTCATTTTGTAGCCCTATTAATTATAGTTCCATTTCATGTTTGATAAATAGGCTTCTGAGCCAGCTAAGAAAAGCCTCCCACAATCCCATTTCTACAGATAACTTCTTCCACTGATCATTTAACACCTCCAATTTACAGAAAAACGAAAGGAAGGCCTTCCAAATCTACCTTCAAATTAAAGCTAAAACAACTCAAAATTTCATAAACTTTACAGCTAATGTGGCACAAGTTGTCCTAACAAGGGAGAAACATATTTGAAGTTTTCAATTAAAGGGGTTTCATTTCTTTTAATAGCCAGGGCTTCATAATGCCAATCTCTTCTCTGGCTCTATTAGAAATAAAATCTTAGAAGTGAAACACTTATCATTTAAAGCACGTGATGTCCATTTTATCAAATGGAGGCCAAATGTCAAGTCAAAGGAATATTAAGCCATTGAATCTTCCTAAATGGATACACTTAGGCATGTTGGAAGTGAGAGTTCTGAAAGGGGGTGAATCAGAATTCTGTATATTTAATTTTAAGAATTACTGAATTCAACTTATTAACTATATATCAGAATGAAACATTGCTGAAATTGAAACATTCATTATGAACACAAAGAAAAATGCCAACTCACAAAATATTGAGACACAGATTTTGCCGAGTGGGAAACCCTCAAAATTTCTTAATTGGGATTTGTCATAGGGAGAAAAACCACTCCATGAAGCTGTAATCTTTATTGCTTCAAATTCCTTTATGATCAGTAGAAAGAACTGCTCAAGATATTCAATTTTCTATCTTGCTATTCTTTTATAGTCTCATATACACATACATATACAAACATTTACTTTGCATCTATACATGTATATAAGCTTATAATATAGCTTTTGAACACAACTTCCTTTCAGAGCATTTACAAGTCTTTTTATCTGTTTCTTTCAATACCTTTTTTTCACCCTTCAAATTTACAAATGATCTCTATAAATAGAGATGAATTTCAAAATTGTTCAGTTACATGGAACCAACTAAACCAGTTAGGGTTGTTGAGAAACCCTCTTAAAAAGTTGTTTGAAAAACCAACTTATAGTTAGTTACATCTCGAATTTGTCTTTCCCTTATAAAATTGTCAGCCATGTCTTCCTTTTTATCCAGAACTGTACATATAGAATTCTGGGTTTAATACCAAAAAAATTTATCCTTCAAAAAAACTCTCAGTAACTTTCGAATCCTATTCTGGAATATCATGCAATTGACTTAATAATTCTTCACTTTAGAATTTTTTTTGAAGAAGTCCTTAAATCATTTAAGGTTAAAAAAGAAACGCCCTAACATTATTGCCATTTGAATCATAGCTAAACCAGACAGTGGTAAGCAAATAACAGCCTTCATTTTGATTAAACAAATTGTCTCCTTTAAGAAATTCTTTTTCACAGAAAAATAAAATGAGACTTTCCTTCTTTTGAAACCCTTACTGTTAAAAAAATGCTTGATAGTGACGATTTTTGTGAACTTTCAGGACTGAAAAAATTCCTTTATGACTCAGTCCCCCTTTAAAGAATTCTTTGAAAATCTCTAAAATTTGACTTGAGACTGATTGAGTTTTTAATTTCTCAAAAAATTTCTCAAAGACAAAAATAAATAAATCAGGAATAACTGCCTTTGTATTCCTTTTCAATTTCCTATCTCCTTTTTTTTAAAAGAAATGAGCATACTTCAACTATATCGACATACTTGAAGATGCTTGATACATTACCTTCATCATTTCAAAAATTTTCTTGCTTGAAGATACTTGTTTCTTCTTTCCAAATGAACCCATTGTTCATCTCTCAAACATGCACATGAAAGAAGATAAATGATTATGTAAAAGAATATCAAACATGAAGACTTGTTTTTGCATATCCAAACACAAGCAGATTTTTTGCGAACCTTTTCAAGTAGTTGGTAAAAAATATTGCTTCCTCAAACAGATTTCCATACACATCAAATGATCAGGGATAGATTATCAACAAACTTGTAGAAGAAATGAATAAAACAAAGTTCTCATTGTTTTAGAATACAACCCACAACCTTAAGTCTTTTTAATTTCAATTTGAAGTCTGCCACACAATATAGACATTTGGTGAAACCTCTCAAACCATGCAGACCTTCTTTAAATGTCCATGTACTGTCAATGATAGTATTAACTATGCAAGAGCCTTGTTATAATCTTTTTCATGCCATGTTGCGATAATGCCACCGAAAAAAATTCTATTTAAAAACTACCTTTATTTAACATGTGACATTTTTACAAATCGCAATGTATATGCCAATGATAATTGCCTTTATATTTGCCACCTTTTATTTATGCATTTTGCCATATTTCCAAAAGGTCATCATGGTCAACAATCTCCCCTAGTTTTGATGTAAAAAATTTCACCATCTCATATAAATAAGGTGAAAAGAAATCAACTTATACATACAAGATATTATCTCATATATACAAGGTGACTTTGAAATTTTCAACTTATATATACAAGATATTATCTCATATATACAAGGTGACTTAAAAATTTTCAACTTATATATACAAGATAATGAATAGAAACAAAATGTTGATTTACCATGCAATGCTGATCCGAAAACATCAGACAAAATCTGAACCAACTGACCTGAATGAATCAAAAATTGATAAACCAATCTGTGAAATGAAACCTATGAATCAACTGAAACCAATATGTGAAATCCAATCTGTAAAATGAAACTTGTGAACCAACTGAAACCAATCTGTGAAATACTAATTAACTTGCTGATTACTCCCCCAAAATTTTTGCATTAAAAATTTGACCATCTACTTTTCATGAATTCTTTCTATGAAAGGAGTAGAAGCCCAACATAGAATGATTATGATGAAGATTTTTTAGGCCAGTATTGATTGAGAGAAAACTCCCAATCATGTTCTTAACTGTTCAAACAGTTCTCTTGGTAGAGCCTTTATAAAAATATTAGCCAACTATCCTTGAGTAGGCACATAAACCAATTTGAATTTATTATTTTGAACTTTATCTCTCAAGAAATAAAGTTTGATGGCCATGCATTTTGTACGTGAGTGCATAATTGAATTTTTTCTTAATTGAATAGCACTCATGTTGTCACACATTATGGAAATGGGTTTTGAAACCTGAATACCTAAATCAAAATCCATCCAAATTAATTGAGTACATCATGCTGTATCTGCAACATATTTAGATTCACAAGTGGATAAAGTTACATAATCTTGTTTCTTACTATGCCAAGCAACCAAACACTCACCAAGAAAGAATGCTGCACCACTGGTGCTCTTTTTATCATCAGATCCTCCCCAATCTACATAAGTATAACCAGTAAGAGTAAAATCATTACTGTGAGGATACCATAAACCATAATCAAGAGTGCCTTGAATGTATTTTAGTATTCTATGTACTGCATTAAGATGTGATTGCTTTGGATCAGATTGAAATCTTGACACCATAGATACAGATTGCATTATATGAGGTTTAGATGTAGTTAAATATAGCAAAATTCCAATCATAGATCTGTAAAGAGTCTGATTAACAGAAGGTGAATCATCATATTTTATTAGCTTTCAGCCAATTTCCATAGGAGTGCTAACAGATTTGCATTTAGCCATATTAAATTTTCTCAACATTTCTTTCGCATATTTAGTTTGAGAAAGAAATAGTCCATGTTCAAGCTATGAGATTTGCACACCAAGAAAAAATGTAAGCACACCTAACATTGACATCTCAAACTCAGATTCCATGATTTTTGAAAAATATTCTGCTAAATCATCATTAGTAGACCTGAAAATGATATCATCCACATAAATTTCAACTGCTAAAATGTCATCATTTATCAATTTGATATACAAGGTACTGTCTGCCTTTCCACAAGAAAATCCATTTGAAGTTAAATGTTTATCCAACCTGGAATACCAAGCCCTAGGAGCTTCTTTTAAGCCATACAAAGCCTTTTTTCAGTCAATAAACATAATCTAGTTTGTCAGAAGATTCAAAACCTTTTGGCTGTTCCATATATACCTCCTCTTCAAGATACCCATTTAAGAAGGTAGTTTTAACATCCATCTGGTAAATAGTGAATTTCTTATGACTGGTATAAGAAAGAAATTTTTTAATTCATTCCATTCTTGCAACTGGTGCAAAGGTTTCACTGAAATCAATCCCTTCTTGCTGAGCATAGCCTTTACAAACAAATCTAGCTTTATTTCTGACTACTTTACCTTCTTCATTTAGTTTGTTACGAAATATCCACTTTCTGCCTATGACATTTTTGTCACTAGGTCTGGGAACAAGTTCCTAAGTCTTATTTTTCTCTATTTGATTTATTTCTTCCTGTATAGCATTTTTCCAACATGAGTTTGAGAAGGCTTCAATAACATTTTTTGGTTCAAAATCAGTTATCAAGTAGTAATTTTTATCAATATTTTATTTTTCTCCTATTTTGGCTTTTCTTCTAGTTAGAATTCCTTTCTCTACATCTCCAATAACTTGAGACTCGGGATGTTTGTTAACTATTATTCTGGAAGAGGTTTTTATTTTTGAACCAATACTAGTTATTTTAGGACTTGAGCAATTTTCTAGTTTAGTTTCATTAGCCAATTCATTTTCATCAATAAGTTCATGTTTTTCATTTTCAATATATTCATCATGTACAGTTTTTGATCTCTACAAAGATGAATCTTCATGATCTTCTTAACCATTACATCACATAGAACTTTCATCAAATATGACATTTATTGCTTCTACAACTTTGTTCAACCTTTTATTATAACATTTATAGGCTTTTTTTTAGTGCATGGAATAACCAAAAAAGATCCCTTCATCAGACCTTGTGTTAAAAATTTCTAAGGAATCATCATTCTTTTTGATAAAGCATTTGTAGCCAAAAATCTTAAAATTCTTGACATTTTCTATTTTGATAAGTAGGAGATGATTTCCACAGCTAGTCAAATTGTGATGTGAATATCAGGATTTAACTGTGTGATTTTGAGTCAAACTCGATGACCCATGTTTCATGAGTAGTGATTCAACATGAATCCATCTCTCATGAGAATAAATGGAACACTTAGCACTCATTGGATCTAGGTGATGCTCACAGGGGTGAAGCACCGGGACTTCCCGGGAGGTCACCCATCCCAGTACTACTCCAGCCTGAGCGCGCTTAACTACAGAGTTTCCTCCACAGTTAAACCCAAAGCTTGCAACCCCATTGGCAAATGGGGTTGCAAGCTTTGGGTTTAACTGTGGAGGAAACTCTGTAGTTAAGCGCGCTCAGGCTGGAGTAGTACTGGGATGGGTGACCTCCCGGGAAGTCCCGGTGCTTCACCCCTGTGAGCATCACCTAGATCCAATGAGTGCTAAGTGTTCCATTTATTCTCATGAGAGATGGATTCATGTTGAATCACTACTCATGAAACATGGGTCATCGAGTTTGACTCAAAATCACACAGTTAAATCCTGATATTCACATCACAATTTTCTATTTTACCATTCCATAATTCATATGGTGTGTAAGCAGTTCTAACTCTGATTTGTGCTCTGTTAAGAATGTAAACTACTATATGAACAATTTCTTTCCAAAATTTATGAGGTAGTTTAGCTTCATTTAACATGGTTCTAGCCATTTCTTTTACTGTTCTGTTCTTTCTTTCAACAACACCATTTCGCTATGGTGTTCTAGCAGTAGAGTATTATCTTTTTATTCCCTACTTCTAACAATACTCAATGAATTCTTGAGAGGTGAATTCTCCTCCCCTATCTGATCTCAAACATTTCAGTTTTAAATTAGTTTCTCTTTCTACCATTTTCTTGAAAATTTTGAAGCGTTCAAAAGCTTCTGATTTATGTTTCAAAAAAGTTACCCAAACAATTCTTGAATAATCATCTATAAATAGCATGAAATATTTTTCACCATTTAGTGAAGTAGTTTTAGTAGGACCACACAAATTAGTATGCACTAATTCAAGTGGTCTATTTGATAAGTATTCTTTTGTTTTAAAGAAACTCTTGTTTGTTTTCCCTTAACACACTCTTCATAAATATTTGTTGGTCTGGTTATCTGAGGTAGTCCTCTAACCTTTTTGTTCTTACTGATTCTAGAAAGATTATCAAAGTTTAAATGTCCTAGTCTTTTGTCGCATAGCCAATTTTCTTCTACTTGACTCATTAGACAAGTATTAACTAATGAAATTTCTTGGATAGTTGAGTCTATTAGGTTGTAAAGATTACCACTTGTTCTTAACCCACTAGCAATGACTCTATCCTTTTCATTTTTAATATAACATCCTTTTGCATTAAAGGAAATAGAATATCCACTGTCATATATCTGACTTACACTTAGCAAATTATGTTTTAAACCTTCAACAAAGTACACATCATGAATTGGTGTGTCTTTATTCAAAATTATTGAACCTTTTCCAGTGATGTAGGATCTTGAGTTATCACCAAATCGAACAAATCCCCCTTCAAAATTTCCTAGGGTTTTAAATTTTCTTTTACACCTAGTCATATGGTGTGAACAAGCACTATCTAATACCCACGTTGCAGGTTTTTATGTGAATAGAGCTATTTCAACAATTAAGGATTTTTCTATTGTCCTTGCTTCCAAATTTTTTTTGGTCTCATATTCAATTTACATTGATTTGCATATGACCATAGTGAAAGCATTTAAACCACCTAACAACTTTTCTTTTTCCTTGATTAATGCTATTTTCACAAAAGATAGCATTGTGCCAAAAAATATTGCAATTAAAACAATAACCATTGAAAAAGATCTTTGTTTTTTGGGTAGTGGATTCTTTAGTTAAACTCTGTGAGACTTTTAATTTTTTATCCTTTTCTTCAATCAAGAGTTTTTGATTTTCTATAATCAAATTTGCTTCCTTTAACTCTTCTTGAATTTTTTGATTTTTAATTTCTTGATTAGAAATCAACTTCTTTAGTCTTTTAAGTTCTTGCAAGGATTTTAGAAGTTCCTCTTCTAGATCTACTTCTATATCTGAATCAGATGAGGATTTAGATTCACTGGGTTCATGTTTAGGAGTGTGGACTATTTTAGCCATGAATAGTCTTTCCCCTTCTTCATCTACATCACTGGAATCTTCATTTGAATCTTCTTTAGAAAGAAGACTTTTCTTCTTGTAATCCTTGAACCTTTTATTTTAATTCCAAGGCTTCTTTTTAGAAAACTTCTCAATTTTCTCATCACAATCTTCAAGTTTGACATTTGGTCATTTTGTAGCAGAGTGTCCTAATTGACCACAGCTAAAGCATTTAGGTTTTCCTTTATATTTCTTTCTCATTTTCCTGACCAGTAATGCTTCTAAAGCATGTGTTAAATCTGAATCACTCTCATCATGTTTTTCAATCTTAAAGGCTGATTCTTTTGATGAGAAACTAGCTTGATTGCCAATCCTCATTTCATATGCAGTCAGTGTTCCTTGAAGTTGATGCAGGGTCATTTTTGAGAAGCTTTTCTTTTCTTCTAATGTAGATATTTTAGTTATAAATTTATGTAATACTAATCTAATAACTTTTGAAACTACATCATGTTCTTCTATCTCTTCACCTAGACCCTTTCTAGCATTCACTACTTCATCAACTCTTAAGAAGTATGCAACAATGGTTTCATATTCATTCATTTTCAGATGGTCGAATTGTGTTTTAAGAGTTATTAGTTTAGACTCTTTTAATTTTTCATCTCTTTAATATATTGTTTCAAGTGTGACCCATATATCATTAGCTGACTTGCAATAAACAACTTTAGCAAAAACATCTCTAGAGAGACCACAAAGAAGGACATATCTTGCCTTATTATCCAACTCAAATTTGAGGTTTTCATCTGCATTAGTAGGGATTGTTGTTTGGCATAGTATATTTTGTTATTACAACATCCCACATCCTTACATCTAAGGAATGTATGAGGGCTTCCATCATAACTTTCAAGAAAACATAATCGTTTCATCAAACAGTGGAGCCCTATTAAGAGAAGCTCCTTCAGATTGTGCCATGATTTCCAATTAATATCCCTAGAACAATTTCAAAAGGAATCCTATGCTTTGATACCACTTGTTGGAAGTGAGAGAGTTCTAAGAGGGGGGTGAATCAGAACTTTGTATATTTAATTTTAAGAATTACTGAATTCAACTTATTAACTATATATATCAGAATGAAACATTATTGAAATTGAAACATTCATTATGAACACAAAGAAAAATGCCAACTCACAAAATATTGAGACACAAATTTTTTCGAGTGGGAAACCCTCAAAATTCTTCAACTGGGATCCATCATAGGGAGAAAAACCACTCAGTGAAGCTGTAATCTTTATTGCTTCAAATTCTTTTACAATCAGTAGAAAGAACTGCTCAAGATATTCAATTTTCTATCTTACTATTCTTTTACAGTCTCATATACACATACACATACAAACATTTACTTTGCATCTATACATGTATATAAGCTTATAATATAGCTTTTGAACACAACTTCCTTTCAGAATATTTACAAGTCATTTTATCTGTTTCTTTCAATACCTTTTTTATACCCTTCAAATTTACAAATCATCTCTATAAATAGAGATGAATTTCAAAATTGTTCAATTACATTTAACCAACTGAACCAGTTAGGGTTGTTGAGAAACCCTCTTAAAAAGTTGTTTGAAAAACCAACTTATAATTAGTTACATCTTGAATTTGTCTTTCCCTTATAAAACTGTCAACCATTTCTTCCTTTTTATCCAAAACTGTACATATAGAGTTTTGGGTTTAATACAAAAAAAATTTAGCCTTCAAAAAAATTCTCAGTAACTTTCGAATCCTGTTCTGGAATATCATGCAATTGACTTAATAATTATTCACTTTAGAAACAATTTTGAAGAAGTCCTTAAATCATTTAAGGTTAAAAAAGAAATGCCCTAACATTATTGCCATTTGAATCATAGCTAAACCAGACAGCGGTAAGCAAATAATAGCCTTCATTTTTATTAAACAAACTGTCTCCTTTAAGAAATTCTTTTTCATAGAAAAATAAAATGAGACTTTCCTTCTTTTGAAACCCTTACTGTTAAAAAGATGCTTGATAGGGATGATTTTTGCCAACTTTCAAGACTAAACAAATTCCTTTATGACTTAGTCCCTTTTAAAGAATTCTTTGAAAATCTCTAAAATTTGACTTGAGACTGACTGAGTTTTTAATTTCTCTAAAACTTTCTCAAAGACAAAAATAAATAAATTAGGAATAGCTATCTTTGTATTCCTTTTCAATTTCCTATCTCCTTTTTTTAAAAAGAAATGAGCGTACTTCAACTGTATCGACATACCTTAAGACGCTTCATACATTACCTTCATCATTTCAAAAAAATTCTTTCTTGAAGATACCTATTTGTTCTTTTCAAATGAACCCATTGTTCATCTCTCGAACATGCACAAGAAAGAAGATAAATGAGTATGTAAAAGAATATCAAACATGAAGAACTATTTTTACATATCCAAACACAAGCAGATTTTTTGCAAACCTTTTCAAGTAGTCGGTAAAATATATTGCTTCCTCAAACAAATTTCCATACACATCAAATGATCAGGGATAGATTATCAATGAACTTGTAGAAGAAATGAATAAAACAAAGTTCTCATTGTTTTAGAATACAACCCACAACCTTAAGTCTTTTTAATTTCAATTTGAAGTCCACCACATAATATAGACATTTGGCGAAACCTCTCAAACCATGCAGACCTTCTTTAAATGTTTGTGTACTGCCAGTGATAGTATTAACTATGCAAGAGCCATGTTATAATCTTTTTCATGCCATGTTGCGATAATGCCACCAAAAACATTTCTATTTAAAAATTGCCTTTATTTAACATGTGACATTTTCATAAATCACAATTTATATGCCAATGATAATTTTCTTTATATTTGCCACCTTTTATTTATGCATTTTGCCATATTTCAAAAAGGCCATCATGGCCAACAAGGCAGTCCACATGTAGAGCATATGCATTTGGAACCTTTAAATTCAATACGGAGTATCTTTGGATATTTCTTAGGATCTGAATTCGATTGATCAGGGAAAATGTTTCATTTTTTCATCTAAATTTCAAGCATATTAATAAATTTCAAATTGCATAATTTAATATGTTTCTTCTAAATATTATATATTTTCATCTGCATTAATTACTACATTTACTCTTCTAATATTTTATTTTCAGAATATTTTAATTACATAAAGAATTTATTACTAAAGATGAACTAATTATTTTTAACATTCTTATTTTTTTTTAAAAGTAATTAAAGATAATCGATATACCACAGTTACTATTCTAATGATGATAGATCAGAAGGGTGATTAGAAACTTTGATTAAAAAAAATTCACACAATCACAACCAAAAACACTAAACATAAATGTAATCCTAAAGAATTTTAGTAACAACCCAAACAAATAGAAATATACATTAAGACTCAATCTCATTCCAAAAAAATCTATCAAAAGACCATAAAAATATCTCAATGGAATTAGAAGTGGTGAATATTTTTTCACCTTTCTTTCTATCCCCTGATTTGCTAGAACTATGAATTAGTCCATCAGAAAAATACCCTTCTATCTCTTGCTGCTCCACAATCTGACTATAAGCTGCTATACCAAGGGTATTCAATGAGGTCCCCTTTACTAACACTCTTTCTCATCTACATTTCTCCATCTATTGCATTGATCTTTACTTAAAATAATTTAACTACTATAAAATATGTTCTAGAATTGTATTCATTATGCCCACAATGAGAACACTTACTATTTAACAACTCCTTTTCCATTCACCCAAAATCAAAAAACAAACTTTTGAACATAATTAAAGAAGCAAGCCAAAAACTCCACACGAATTAGCAAGAACAACTTGGTTGTATATATGAACAAGTGTGTAGTATTAGTATTAGAGTGCATTGTCTTCCTCTTGAAAGTTGAAGTCCATTATAATTCACAAAGAAAAGCTAATTTTATCTAAACGAATAAAGGATATTCATGAAAAAATGAACAACACTAAGACTTTCAACATAGAGCACAAGCCAACTATATTTTATGATTTATGTACGGATAAGATTTGGTCTTATTCTACTCCTCTCATTTTTTGTATGGGTGGGGACAATATGCTAAGAAAAACTAAAGGCATGTTGTAAGGTTAATGCTTTCTTAGTTTATTTCCTTTTTTACCCAATATTCCACCTATCTATAATCCATTGTCACACTTTGATGATTTCTTTACAAAAACCAAACTTTTATAAAGAAAAATTAAATCATGAAGATATATTTTTCCTTGATGTGATATTTTAATGAGTACCTTGTCAAGTAGGTATAGATCATTGTTTCACCCAGTATTCAAAGCTTCAAAATATCAACCATTGTCAGAAATATTTAGAATAACTGAGATGGGGGCAGGTGGGTGAGTCAATTAATCAAGGTCCTTAAGTACCATTTGAATAATTAAACAATAAAATTATTTCTATTTTGCTTATCCTATTGTTGCTTGATCTATATTGTTACTCAATCTTTATAGTTAACAATTATTTACTATTCCAAACATAACATGCTTTGGTGAATATAAAATGTAAAAAATATAAAGCATTTAACATAGGTTTTGACACTAGGAATTTTATGTAGAAACCTAATTTGGGAAAACCACTAGCAACATGTCACCAATTTTTAATCTTTTGAAGTGAGGTCTGTTAGGAGCCAACATTGTTAAAGGTTACAATACACACTAGTAAATGTGTCCTAGTTAGAGGATTTAATCACATTTTTATGAATGTTATTTTTAGAGGACTTTTATCATTCTATTTAGAATGTCACCTTGTGAAAGGATTTACACAAACTATCTATTCTTCCAAAAATGACTGTTAGGCCAACCTTTTTTAAAAGGATTTTAATAAAAACTATTTATCATGATTAGAAAGAAAATAGTAGGGTTTTTCTCTATGTGATTATAACTCACTTTGCAAGTTCAGATTTATATTCAGTTTAGGTGTTGATTCAATAACAAGCTCTTGATTGTCATCTCTATTCTAGATTTGTTCAGCAACCCTTAAAGCAATCAGTCTTCCCCATTCAACAACACTTAATCTTCTTACTCAAATTTTTCTTATCACTATCAACAACATTCCCCATTGAACAACACTTAATCCTTCCTGCTCAAATTTTTCTTATCACTATCAACAAAATCTCTACAAGCTTTCTCCTTTAGCTTCACATTCACTCACACACTTGTGCATTTCTTATCCACCTCTGTCTGTATGTGCCTCTCACATACACTTCCACTCCTTGATTCTTTATTCGGCTCTGTACCTCTTTAAATAGGCAATTCTTGCTTTCCTATTTTCCATGATCACTATAGAACTTAGGGTTTATGTTTAGGTTCAACGTGATTCACTATATCTTTCCATACTCTTGATCTTCTTCTAGAAACTTATCTAGAACCCATTTTTTATTTTGGTACCTAAACCTCACCTTGAATTTAATGGTCCAACTCATCAATCCTATCTTCAACATGGTTTACATCTCCCAAGAAATCAACTAAGCTAGCTAGGGATCACAATTTTATTGAATTCATCTTCAATAGTATTACTGAACAATAACTAAGCTTTGACACTCAATCATCACTTAATATTTGGGTGCTATAAAAATTCTTTTCTTGACATTGACTAAATTACTTAGTTGATACTGATGCGCGGTTAACACCGTATTTTCTCAGCACTAACTATAGCTTGGTTGACACTAGCATCACTGAGCAATCCTTTTCCTTTATCCCTATTGCTCGACTTTCTTAACTTGCTTGACATAAACAGTCACTTTTCTTTATCAAAGTCCATTTAATCAAATGTCTATTGTAGCTTCTTTTTTATAACTCAACCTTTCCTCTAGGTCCTATTGTTATGAGAAATTTATCAAATCCTTTTCATCAATCAAATGGATATAACAATATACTATTTATCTCTCTCATTCTTATCTCTCATTGTTATCTCTCCCTCTTTGACAACAATTCCAAAGACACAAAGCTTCTTTTAGCTTTAATCTCTTCATACATCTGAGTTATGTAGATTTTGAATGTCTAGCTAATTTTTGTCATCTATTTATGACTGGTCTATTATGTTATACTAATCTTTCTACCTTAGGCATAACGCTAAATAGAAATTTATTTCATCAATGTATAAGGTATTTTGAGTAGCTCATTTGATGCAACACACCTTGCCACCTTAAGTAGCTTTGGTTAGGGGAATCACACCTAATTTACCTCTAAGATATTTATGAGAATCTTTAGGTTATAGTTTTGTGAATATTTCAGCAATATGTTCTTTAGTGTTCACATATTCTAGCTTCACTTATTTATCTTGTAGTAGTTCCCTCATGTAATGATACTTGATAGCAATATGCTTTGTCTTAGGGTGCATCACTGGATTTTTTGAAATGTTAATAGCACTTGTGTTATCATAACAGATAACCACTAGATCTATAATATCTTCTTTCATACCTTTTAGTAATTTCTTGATTGATATAATGTTTGAATAGTTCACTACAGCTATCACATACTTGGCTTTAGCTATTGATTGTGAAATACAATTATATTTCTTGCTTGTCCCTGACAACAATATATTTCCTAGAATAAATGTACCACCACTAGTGTTTTTTCTGTCATCAACATTTCCTTCCTAATCTGAGTTAGTGAATACCTTCAGTTCAAACTTATCACTTCCTTGTAATATAATCCATAGTCTTTTGTATGTTTAAGATATCTCAATATCCTCTTTACAACCATCATGTGATTCTCTTTAGGATTTTTTGAAAATCTAACAATTATCCCAATTGCTAAAGCAATATCTGGTCTACTATGAACAACATATTGCAATTTTCTAATCATGGATCTATATAAGGTCTGGTTCACATAAGAAGATTCATCATTCTTAGATAGCTTAAATGTCATGTCAACATAGGTATGCTCACTAGCCTTCAATCTTCCATTCTAAAAGTCTTTAGTATCTCCTTAATGAATTTGGATTGTATAATGAAAATACCAAACTTAATTTGACATACTTGTAATCCATTAAAGAATTCAATCTCTCCAAACATTATAGATATTTCATATTCCTTCTTCATTTCATCAACAAATGATTTGCATAATGCTTCTCTTCCTCCAAATATGTCATGAACAAATATGTCAGACAACAGTACTTCATTGTTCTTGCCATTCTTCAAATATAGATTACTATTATCATTTGTCCTTTAAAAAACAATCTTCACCCAATAAATATGAAATCTTTCATACCATGCTCTTGGGGCTTGTTTCAATCCATAAAGGGCTTTGTTCAATTTACATATCACATTCTTCTTGTTTGGATCCACAAATCCTTTAGAATGATCTATGTATACTTCTCCCTCTAGTATACCATTCAAAAATGTAGATTTGACATCCATCTCATATACCTTGAAATTCTTGTAGGAATACTATGCAAGAAAAGTTCTAACTCCTTCAAGTCTTGCCATAGGAGCAAAAGTTTCTCCATAATCAACTCCTTCTTCTTGAGAATAACCCTTGCATACCAATCTTGCCTTGTTTTTTTTTACTTCACCATTCTCATTGAGTTTGTTTCTAAAAACGTACTTTGTTCCAATGACATTTTTTGCTATAGGTCTTGGCACCAAAGTCCAAGTATTGTTTTTTTCAATTTGTTCAATTTTCTCATTCAATGCATAAATCCAATCTTCATTCTCCAAAGCATCTTTCACTGGTTTGGAGTCAAATTCACAAACTAAGCATGTGTCATCTTTGATTTTGTTTCTTGTCATTACACTTGATTCAACTTCACCAATGATTTGATCTGGTTTGTAATCTCTTCTCATATATTTTGCTAGCACATGTAGTTTCCCTCTTTGTTCTTCTACATGGTCATCTTGAAAATCAGTCTCAAGCCTATTTTCTCTTCATTTTTTAGGTTTTGGTCATACTTCTATATGTTTGACATTTTCTACCTGATGGTTGATATTTCTTTTCTATGACTCCACATCTTCAGTTTTTTGCTTGACATGCACTCTCTATTGCTCAATAATTTATTGCTTTGCAACATTTTCTATTTGCTAAGAGACTACAGCTTGGTTTGTTTGTTCAATAGGAGTGCTTGGAGCATCATCATCCATATAGATGAATGTACTCTAGTCTTTAGGTTCTTCTTTTCATGTAGTGTCACTTCTTTCTACAAACTCATCAATTTTCACATTTGGACTTTCTACAACTTTGTTAGTGTTAGAGTTCAAACACTTATAAGATTTTCTCTTAGTGGAATACCCTAGTAATATGCCTTCCTCACTCTTTGCATGAAATTTTCCATTCCTACTATATTTAGATATATAGCATCTACTTCGATTTTGAAATATTTCACATTAGCAACATATCCATAGCAAAGTTCAAAAGATGTAGCATTTTTAGGGTAAAAACACAAACCCGTGTTACCCTTTTGTAAAGGAAAATGATAACAAAAGTATAATTGTTCACATTAAATGACATAAAATTGGTATTATTATTTTGAATTTGAAAATGAAGTAAACTAATGAAATGTGTAGAAATAGATGAAGTTTAGGATTATTATTTTTAATAATTACTTAGAATAAGAATTGATATATTTTCCTAATTTTTATAGATAATTTTTTAGCTATCGAAAAATGTTGAAAATTAGGGGTCTAGTTCCCACCACAAAACATATGGAACTAAAATTATTTCCCTTTGATCTTAGACTAAGTTATAGATAACATATATAGCTAGAATAATCAAAAATAAAAATTGTCTTTAGATGTATATTTTCTCTTTTATAATGATTCAAAGTTCAACTCAGTTGAAATTGATAGTTTTCATCTCTCACCACATTTTTCAAAACAAATATATTCTAACCAAGAGAAAAATTATACATTCTAGAAGACAACTCTCTCCTGTAGAATGTCATATAATTTTCTAATTTTTGATTTGATTTAATATTTTTTTCTTTCTCAAAATTGACATTTTTTTGAGTGTTAAAATATATAGTTATAGAATTTTTTAATTATAATATACTATAACTAATTAAAATACTATAAACTGAATAGTTTTGACTCTGAGCTCTACAAAATGGTGTTTATACATTATTAAAAAAATATCATAAAAAAAAGTAGGAGTAATTGAAATGCCACTTTTCTGAAATAATTTTATTTCATTAGTAATTGGATAAAAATTAGTATAAAACATGTATTTAATAGACATTTCCAATTGGAAAAGTGTGAGAACATATATAACTTAGCTAGAATGAATTTATCTAGATCATATGTTTGAACAAAATTAGTTTTTGGATAGAATCACTCAAATTTAATCGTTATGATAAGTCATCCTAAAAGGTGACACAACTTAATACTTTTACCCTATACTTTTCTTGACTCGTACTCTATTCAAGGTATAGATAGTAGTACCAACAACTTCTCTCCAATATTTCTTTGATACACTTTTCTCCATCATTAATTTCCTTGTACAGTCCATTATTGATATGTTCCTTCTTTCAACTATTTCATTCTAAGGAGGGGTCCTTTGTATTGACATTTGTCTTTTAATTCCTCTGTCATTGTAGAATGTATTGAACTCATTGGAAACAAACTCACCATTTCTGTTAGATGTCAAGTACTTTCGACTCTTCCATGTTTCTTTCTCAACTCTAACTATTTATACCACTTGAATAATTGAAAAGCATCAAATTTAGCTTTAAGAAATATCACAGTCATCATCCTAGAGTAATCATCAACAAATAGAATGAAATACTTATCACCATAGTAACTTTGAACATCAATGGGTTCATATAGGTTAGTATGAACCAATTCCAAAATATCATTAGAAGTATATATTATTCTCTTCAAAATAGTCTTGGTCATTCATCGTAGTTGACAATGTTAACACATTTCATTGTTAGGCTTCTTTAGTTTAGGCAGCCCTCTTAATTTTGACATTTTACTTATATCCACTAGATTGTCAAAATTTACATGACATAATCTCTTATGCCATAACCAAACATATTCCTGTTATGCAAACAAACATGTCTCATCTGAAAAATCTAGATAGAAAAAGTTACCTCTTGTCTATTCACTAGTTCCAACTAGCTTACCATTAGCATCATGTATCTTGGCCTTCTTGTTGTAAAATTCAACTCTGTAACATGATTTGTTTAGTTGTGAAACACTAAAAACATTATAGTTAAGTCCTCCAACCTAGTAAATATTGTCACATTTTATCTTGTCAGTTAGTTGAATAGTCCGTTTACCTTTTACAACTCATGGAATATCATTACCAAAGTTTACACATCCACCTTTGTATGGACCAATGTCATCAATTAATTTTTTTTTTAATCACCAATCATGATTTGAACATCCACTATCAATTTCTTTTACTGATGTAGGAGCATCCTAGATGTAAGGGCAATCTTGCCTCACCCAAAAATATTTTATTTTCAATCTTTTCTATTTTAATAAGGACTAGTAGATAGGGTGGTTACTATTTATGAGAATGTGCTATTTTTAGTAAGTTTTTCATATGAGCTCAAAATGTTCTCATTTTCTATAGGAAAGGTTATTTTAGAGATATAAGCCAACCATACAAATCTCATTGCTCCAGCTTAAATATTAGAGAAGTTATTGCAGATTTTTGGTAGAACAATTTGCAGAAAATTCTTCAGGCTCACTATTGGAGGCCTTAGAGTGCTTGGATGAGGTCCAAAAACTTGACAAAAGGTTGCTAGCACCATTTCAAGCCTATAGATTAGGAGCTGGCATTTCTAAAAAGTGGTTATAATTTAGCCAATTAGAGCAACAGTTCACGAGTTATGGCCTTTTGAAGTTGGGCTACCCAAAACTTCTAAAATAATTGTTAATGATGTATTTGGCTAACTCTATATATTTTGTTAGGGTCTGTTGGCCCTAGGTATTAAGTTTGAGCATCTAGAACCTTCCCAAGCTACGTAAAAATGTCTATTTATGAAAGGCTCGAACATTATCTAGGACAACTCTAGGTGACAGTTCGCAACTTGTCTTGCAAATTATTGCGTTGAAGGCACCCCTATGGGTTAGCATATTGTACTTATGAATTTTTTAATTATGCATTTGCAGTGAAAATAAGAAGTCCATATTTTGTTCTCGCATTTGCTATTGTTTCTTTGTTTCTGTTATGAGTTTATGGTATTAAGAGGAGCACCCTACATCAAGTGGTATTAGAGCTAGAGTTCTTGAGTGTGTGGAAAAATCACTGCTTGTGAGGTAGTTCACACCAGGACCATGGTTTGGGCTGAGAGTGTCGATATTATCATCAATTGTGAGGTAGTTTACACTAGAGTTTTAGTGGAAGCATAAAAATGCCTCCATGAAGAGAGCATGGTAGAAGAGGTGTAGGTCTTACACCTAAGGGTTTCCAAGCCCTCCAAAGGAAAATGCAAGCATTGGAAGAACAAATGTGAAAAGGAATAAATCTTCCTATGAGAGATGAAAGTGAAGATGAGGACAAAGGAGAAGAAAGTACTAGAGCAAAGGTAGTTCTAAACCCAGAGGAAGAGAGGCCTTTTAGAGCCATCTCTAAGATTGGAGAAAGACCTAAGTTTGAGGTTCCCACATTTCTAAGAAATCTTAACCTAAAAGAGATGATGGATTGGATCAATGAACTAGAGGAGTACTTTGAGTATGAAGATATTGAGGATTCGAATAGGGTCAAGTTTACAAAGGCAAAACTCAAGGGACATGCAAAGATCTGGTGGCAAGAGGTTTAGTTGGAGTGAAATAGAAAGGGAAAGGAAAAAATCACCAGATGGGATAAGATGATAGCTAAAATGAAGTGACAATTCATTCCTATGGATTATGAGCTTGATCTATTGAAGAAGATGTAAGGAATAAAGCAAGTGAGAAAATCTGTTCAAGAGTATACCAAAGAGTTCTATCGAGTTTTCATTAGAATCGGCCATGCAAAAGTTGATAAGGAGAAAGTCGCCCATTATTTTAATGGGTTAAGGCAAAGCATTTAGGATGAGCTAAGTCTGGTTTGGATGAACAATATTGAGGAGGCATACTAGTTTGCCCTAAGAGTTGAGGAGAAACTAAGTAAGAAGTTTGACAATAAGAATAGTGGAAGAGGTCATGGTAGAAGATTTGGTGGACAATCTTATGGAGGCTGTAATGATGATCAGAAGAATAAGGATGAGGCTAGAAGTAGTAACTAGAACCAAAGGGGAAACAATTCCAATCATTTCCATGATTAGAACAATAAATATTACAGAGGAAGAGGTAGAGGACAAGGATCTGGAAGAGGAGGCTTCCGTAGGAAATTTTTTCACGGTGGATAAGAAGGGCATAGAGGATTTGAATGTACCCAGGGCCAAGGAAGGATAGTTCAAAGAACTAAAGGCTTGGCTAGAGTTGCGCATGTTGATGAAGATGCTATATCCTCACATTCTAAAGATGCTGAAAGAGGAGAAGTCCTAGTTAATAGAAGAGTCCTACTGAGTGGTAATAATGAACTTGATCAAAGAAGGAGTTTGTTTCACACAAGGTGCAGATGTGAATATAAGTGTTGTGATGTGATCATTGATGGTGGAAGTACTAACAATCTAGTGTCATAAATGATGGTCACTAAGTTGAATCTGAAGAGATAGAAACACCCATGTCCATATCATATTGTGTGGGTGCAAGATGACCACAAGGTCATGGTTAATGAGCAACCCTCAGTGAAGTTCAAGATTAGAAGCTACTAGGATGAGGTACTGTGCGATATCATAGCTATGGACATATGTCATATGTTGTTGGGTAGGCCATGGCAGTTTGATAGGCATGTTGTACATGATGGGTGAGAAAATGCCTACACTCTAACTAAGGATGGAGTGAAACATAAGTTGAAGTTGTTGAAGGATAAAAAAGAAAAGGTATGTGGTGCTGCCAGAATATGTTTTGTTGATGGAAAGGTGTTTCTTAAAGGTATGAAACATGAGCATATGTGTTTTTCTATAATTCTTAAAGATAGTAAAGAAGAAGTAGATGAGGTACCTGCAAAAGTTGTAGATATGTTGAAAGAGTTTTGTGATATTGTATTAGATAATGTACCAGATGGATTGCCCCCAATGAGGAAGATCAGCCTCCAGATGGATTTGGTTCCAAGAGTCAGTTTTCCAAACAAGGCAGTGCATAGAATGACACTAGTAGAAAGTGAAGAGTTGAACAAGTAAGTTTATGAGTTTTTGTAGAAGGGGTTGATTGAAGAGAGTTTGAGTCCATGTGTTGTACCAACAATATTAGCACCAAAGAAGAATGGAGAATGAAGGATGTGCATAGATTCTTGTGCTATCAACATGATCACCATCAAGTATAGATATCCTTTGCCAAGGATGGATGATATTATGGACTGTTTGAGCTGAGCTCAATATTTCACAAAGATAGATATGAAGAGTGGGTACCATCAGATTGATATTAGGGAAGGTGATGAGTGGAAGAGTACTTTCAAGACAAGGGAAGGATTGTAAGAATGGTTAGTCATGCCTTTTGGGCTAACCAATGCACCGAGCACTTTCATGAGAATTGTGAATGAGGTACTAAAGAAGTTTCTAGGTAAGTTTGTCATTGTTTACCTAGATGATATATTGATATTTAGTAAGACATTGGAGGAGCATTTGATTCATATTCACAAGGTGTTTGATAAGTTGAGGAAAGAAAAGTTGTTGATAAACTTGAAGAAGTACAGTTTTGTAAAGAAAGAGTTGGTGTATCTGGGATTTGTAGTCTCAAGAGAAGGTTTGAGAATGGACCTAGAGAAAGTGAAGGCTATCCTTGAATGGCCTATTCCAAGAAGTGCGAAAGAGGTAAGATCTTTTCATGGACTGGCTACATTTTATAGAAAGTTCATAAGAAGTTTTAACAGTATTTGTGAACCCTTGATTGAAACAATGAGAGGCGATAGGAAAGAGTTTAAGTGGACTATAGGAAAAGATAAAAGTTTTAATCTGTTGAAACAAAAAGTTACTGAGCAAGCTATTTTAGCACTTCCTAATTTTAACAAGGTGTTTCAAGTAAATTATGATGCTAGTGGTACTGCAATAGGAGCTGTTTTGAGAAAGGAAGGTAGACCTATTGCTTATTCTAGTGAGAAGTTGAATGATGCAAAAAGAAAATATTCTATGTATGATCAAGAATTTTATGCTATAGTTCAAGCATTGAAGAAGTGGAGACACTATCTTCTTCCTAGGGAGTTTGTTTTGTATTATGATCATCTAGCTTTGCAATATTTGAATAGTCAAGGGAAATTGAACCAAAGGCATTTAAAGTGGGTTGATTTTTTGTACAGTTATACATTTGTTTTGAAACACAAGAGTGAGAAGTCTAACAAAGTTGTAGATGCTCTTAGTAGAAGACAACTTTTGCTGAAAGAAATGCAAATAGAGGTGGTTGGGTTCAAGGAACTTAGTACATTGTATCCAGATGATCCTAATTTTGGTGAAGCATAGAAGGCTTGTACAAAACCTATTACACTTGACAGGAAAAAGTGGTTGGATTAAATTATCTAGGATAATATGTTGTTCAAATGAAGTCAGTTGTGTATTCCTATAAGTTCAATGAGAGAGAATCTCATCAAAGAGAAGCATAGTGGAGGATTTGGCTAGACATTTTGGTAGAGCTAAAACCATAGCTTTGGTTGCTAAAAATTACTACTAGACATAGTTGTAACAAGATGTGATGAAGTTTGTACAAAGTTGTAGAGTATGTCAGATGGTGAAAGGAGTGAAGTAGAATACAAGGTTGTATTAGTCATTACCTGTACCAGAGAAGTCGTGAGAGGATATTAGCATGGATTTTGTTCTTGGATTACCTAGGACACAACACAAGCATGATTCTATTTTTGTGGTGGCTGACAGGTTTTCAAAAATAGGATATTTTATTCCTTACAAGAGGACTAGTGATGTTGTTCATGTAGCAGAGTTGTTTTTCAAAGAAGTGGTGAGATTACATGGTCTGCAAAAGAGTATAGTTTCAGATAGAGATACCAAATTTTTTGGGTATTTCTGGCATACATTGTGGAAGAAGTTGAAGAAAAAATTGAAGTTCAGTTCATCACATCATCAATATACTGATGGACAGACAAAAGTTGTGAATCATTGTTTGGGAAACTTGCTAAGATGCTTGGTTGGAGATAAACCAAAAGGATGGGATATGATTTTACCATAGGTGGAATTTGCATATAATAATTCTATCAATAGGAGTACTAGTAAATCACCATTCCAGATTGTATATAGGAGTAGTCCCAAAAATGATTTTGAATTGGAGCAGTTAGATAAAGGAGAGATAAGTAGTGATGAAGTAGAAGATTTTGCTGAACATTTGAAGAACGTCCATGAGGAGGTAAGGAAGCACATCATAAAGATGAATACATAGTATAAGGCTAAGGTAAATGTGAAAAGGAGATACAAAGAATTTTAGATTAAAGATGAAGTCATGGTTCATTTGAGAAAGGAATGTTTTCTAATGGGTACATATAGTAAATTGAAGATGAAGAAGTTTGGAACGTGCAAGATAGTGAAAAGGCATAATTCTAGAAATGAGTATGAAGTGGAGTTGCCTATGGAATTGAATATTTCACCAATATTTAATATTTCATATTTGATATAGTATTATGAAGGAAGTAATGGAGATGAAGTTGTAGAAGTGCAGTGGAGTATTCCAATAGCTAGTTGTGCTACACAAGAGATTGAGGAGATATTCAACAGTTGTATTGGAAAAAGTATGAGAAATAGAACTTATGAGGAATATCTAGTCAAATGGAAAGGGAGACTAGTTGAGGATTCATCATGGCTAGCAAAGGAGAAGGTTAACCATCTTGGTTTTCCTCTAAACACCTGAGATGTGATAGGGTCAATTCTCAAATTACCCTAGGTGTCTGATGCGGGAGTATCCTAGGTGTAAGGGCAATCTTGCATCACCCAAAATATTTTATTTTCAGTCTTTTCTATTTTAATAAGAAGTAGTAGACAGGGTGGTTACTATTTATGGGAACTTGTTATTTTTAGTAAGTTTGTCATATGAGCTCAGAATAATCTCATTTTCTACAAGAAGATTCATTTTAGAGATATAAGCCTACCATAAAAATCTCATTTCTCTAGCTTAAGTATCATAGAAGTTATTGCAGATTTTTGGTGGAACAATTTGCCCAAAAATCTTTAGGCTCATTGTTGGAGGCCTTAGAGTGCCAGGATGAGGTCCAAAAACTTGATGGAAGGGCGCTAGCACCATTTTGAGCCTGTAGATCAGGAGCTGGCATTTTTGAAAAGTGGTTATAATAGCCAATCAAAGTAATGGTTTGTGAGTTATGGCCTTTCAAAGTTGGGCTACCCAAAAATTCTAAAATAATTGTCAAAGATGTATTTGGCTAACTCTATATGTTTTGTTAGGGTCTTTCGGCCCTAGGTATTATTATTGAGCATCTAGAATCTTCTCAGACAGCATAAAATTGCCTATTTAAGAAATGCCCAAACATTGTCTGAGACAGCTTTGGGTGATAGTTTGTAGCTTGTCCTTCAAATTATTGCACTAAAGGCACCCCTGTGGGTTAGCATATTGTACTTATGAATTCTGCAATTCCATATTTGAGGCTCAAATAAGAAGTTCATATTTTGTTCTCGCATTTGTTGTTGTTTCTTTATTTTTGCTATGAGTTTATGGTATTAAAGGGAGCACCCTACATCATTTACATATGAATTCAATTTAGTTTTCTCATCTTCATCAGGGTTTTCTTTCATAGAAACATAGACTACTTCATCATCATTACTTTCATATTCATTATCAGTTTCTTTAGCAATATAACAAGATTTCTTACTTATTTCATCCATGCTTCTCTTGAAGTCTCGATCATCTCTTCTTCCTTTGTACTTTCTTTCCTTCCTTTCATCCTTATCCTCTCTTTCGAGATGCCTAGAAGCAATATGACCTACTTTATTGCATGAAAAATAGATAATAGGTAGTTTACCTTTGTATTTACCTTTTCCTCTTCCAAATTGTTTTGCAATAAGGGTTTCAAGTTCATCAATCTCATCATCAGAATTATCATTATCACTCTTCACATGTTTTCCTTTCTTTTTGCTAAGGATGAATTGTCACTTAAATGCATATTCAATAGTAGTAGGTGTGTTGTAATCAAAGTTAGACATTGCAAAAGTAGTAAGTCTACCAATTACACCTTCCAAGGTCAAAGTGTTACCTAGTGTGCATCTTAGTTCTTGAATTATAGAGACTCTAATGGCATAAATAGGGAGTAGAGTCCTCAATACCTCGCTTATCATAGTTTCATCTTTGATTTCTCTAGTTGCACCACGAATAGAATTAACAACTTCTTTCACTTTTGTACAGTATTGAACTATATTCTCAGCTTCCACCATTCTCATGTCATCAAATTTTCCTCTCAGGATTTTTGATTTTAGGTCATCAAAATAGGCATAGCTCAGACCTAAGACAATCTCCAACATTTTTTGGTTGTGTTCTAGCTTCTATTTCAGTTGTTTAATAGTCAAAGTAGTAGTTATTTTCTTTACATATTCATTGTCCTAAAAATTGACATCAACATCACTGATACTAGATATGTGCACCCTCATCAAGGTTTTCCATGTAGAAAAGTTGTCCTTATTCAGCTTGGGTAAATCTATCTTGTGAGTCATGATCTTTAGCATTAAGTACCTTCAAACTTCTCTTTGTAAGCACTAAGCTATGCTACCAATTGTTAGAAATGTTTAGAATAACTGAGAGGGGGGTATGGGTTAAATTAGTTACTCAAGGTCATTAAGTACCATTTGAATAATTAAATAATAAAATTACTATTCTTCTTATCATGTTGTTGCTTGGTCTCTACTATTACTCGATATTTATTGTAAATAAAATTAATTGTTCCAAATATAACATGCTTTGCTAAATATAAAATGTAAAACATATAAAGCATTCAACACAGTTTTGACACTAAGATTTTTAGATGAAAACCCAATTTGGAAAAAAACCATTAGCAACATGTCACCAATTTTCACTCTTTCAAAATCAGCTCAGTTAGGAGCCAACCCTGTTAAAGATTACAATACTTACTATGAAATGTGACTTGAGTAGAGGATTTAATCACCCTATTAGGAGTGGTTAAACCTGACTAAGAAATCACAATTACAATCATCATTGGTACTTGCATGTTTCTTAAAAATCACAAATACAATCATAACTAGTACTTGCAAGATACTTGGCTTTGACACAAGGCACTTGCCAAAAAAGATCATTTTCCCAAAACACTTTTTTCATGACATAGAATTACATATCATGAAACATCATTAATTAAAGAATAGTTTAAATGTACAATACCAAAAAACCAACCTGAGGTTTGACATTGATAAAGAGGTATTGTATGACTTGTCAATAACTAACAGTTATCAATGAATTCTAGGATAAATAGTAACTTATAGAAAACGTGAATCTCCAAATAGAAACATTTATATTAACAACTCAGATCATTTATTTGCCTTTGAATTGCTTACAAGCCAATCAATAAAATAAATGTGTGTGGAGTTCTTGCAAGATACCATGTAGAAGCAAACGTCTCTATTAGTTATAGATTGCAAAACCCATTTGGTCATTCAATGTCTACTTTGATAGTGCTTCTGGTTTATCAATTTTATTTCCAAGAAATAGCAATGGAATTCCATGCCATGATGGTTTGTTCAACAAATCATGCAGTTCACTTCCAAAAATGCTTATATTGTCCTTGTCTTCTACATGCACCACATATACAAATGCAGAGACACCACGACAATAGCACTCCTACATACTACAAAAATGAGGTTGTCTCCCAAGGTTCCATAGCTTGATTATTACATTTCCTTTCAAAGCTTTTCACATGTTAAATTCAACAATTCAAATCATGTCCTCGCTATAACCACTAACTGCAATGACACTTACAAGTGTTGTCTTTCGTTCATTTTGTAGCCTTGTTAATTATACTTCCATTTCATGTTTGATAAATAGGCCTTTGAGCCAGCTAAGAAAAGCCTCCCACAATCCCATCTCTATAGACAACTTCTTCCACTGATCAGTTATCCAATATGAACAAAATAAAGGAAAATTAACACCTCCAATTTACAAAAAAATGAAAGGAAAGCCTTCCAAATCTACCTTCAAATTAAAGCTAAAAAAAATCAAAATTTCACAAACTTTATAGCTAATGCCACAGAAGTTGTCCTGAGAAAAGAGAAACATCTTTGAAGTTTTCAATTAAATGGGTTTCATTTATTTTAATAGCCAGGGCTTCAAAATGCCAATCTCTTCTATGGGTCTATTAGAAACAAGGGCTGCAGGGCAGCATAGTTCCTGCCTAGACTAGTCAAGATAGGTTAATTTAGAGATTAGAATAATGAGGGCCTAACTTCGAGTTAAAAATAAGATAGTTACTTGTATTTGTAACATGAATTAGGTTGAAGACATTTGTAAATGGATTAATTCTACTAAGAGATTAATGGAGTCATGTTGGTCCTATCAATGTAATCACAAAGAAATGATAGCCCAATAGAGTATACATTCATAGGCCCAATACACAAGTTTTTACAATGAAGAAAAAAACACATTATTCTACTTGTAGCTAGGCTCTCCTAATATAGTGCATATCCACTAAACTCTTCAGATAAATCACACAAACAATAACAAAGTTTCTCAGTTCATAGTCATATAAAAATCATCAGAGAAAATGGAGATAGAAAGAAGAAAATAAAGGAGACTGAATCTACAAATGTCACTTACTATTCTATATTGAGGCTAAGAGAGATTTTGTTGTGCCAGATGTAAGAATGAGTCCAAGTTTCATGCTAAGAGCCCAGACATACAATAAAAAATGAATTCATAAGGATGCTTTCCAATGGAATTTCATGGGTCTGATACATGTCCAGGAAAGCAAACAAATTGATAAATTACAACTTCTAAAATGAAAATAAACTATTAAAGAGTTTGAGATTAGCTGGAACTAAAATTCCATGATTAGAAATTGATGGGAGGGGTACTATCGAGCTGCCTTTGATTCTAGACTATCTTTTTGTTGTTATCTCCACCTCCTTAGAAATTTAAGCTTTAATAAATCTCAAGCTCATTAAAGTCTGATCAAACTTATCAATCAAATTTTAATTTTTGACCAACCAAAAATTTGAATAATTCTAATCTAATATGAATTTGGCTGGGAATCCATAACTAGTGCATAAAAGTAGACAAGAATCAACCGAATAAAAAAAATCCACAATGTAAAGGCCCTCTTTGGAAAAAATTATTAAAAGAAGGTAACACCACAACATTTCAAGTATAAGTTGGTGTTTGTTAAGCAAAGTCAATGGCTTCAATATTGGAAATACCCATCTCTTTGTTCAAAATATACAAAGTGACATCAATGAAAAAAGGATGAAAACTCAATCAAGTAGCAAAGCAAAATAGTAAAATTAAAGAGAAGGTAGCACTAGTCACGATGTAGTCTAGGAAAATCCCAATAGCACAACTTTTACTAGAATCATGGCATCTGAAAGGAATGTGATATTAGGTGAAAGAATAGGCCACAGATTTTGTGCTCTTACAAAAGCCACAACTGCATGGAAAAGCCAATAATTACAGACACCTGATGAAATGGCTATTGGATAATGGACATGAATAGCTTATTATTTCTACATATGTACTTGTTAAAGAGTTGTGGCTCATGGTTGTCATTTAGGAAGTTTGTGGTATAATCTAAAAATGCATTTTGCACTTTAGATTTTTTAACTAGAACACAAAATTTTTAGAATCATAAGGATACAGAAGAATTGTGAGCATTTGAGCTTGGAGAGCATTTAAAAGCTTAGATCATGGAAAGAGAGTAAAGCCCCAAAGCCCCAAATACGTATGAGGATCTGCAACTTTCGCAACTAACTACAAAAATGAAGATGTTGACAATATTAACATTACCTCATCTCGCAATGGTTCAAAGCATGCTATAACTTCAAAAAAAATGGTAGCATTCCATGCAATGCCACTTTCATGTTTTAGTACACAGAATCTCCTCCTCACCTTGCCTCTTGCCATAAGTTTCGAGGAATGAATATCCACACAAAAAGAAGAACCTTATTTTGTGTAAATTATAGTGCATCCACAAACAACATCTGATAAAAAAAATTGTTGTCACCAAAATAGTAAGTTATTTCTAGGACATAGATGACAACAATGAATTTTTTTGAGGGTAGCAGGAGGAAAGAGTTGTACACTGCCCAGAGAGGAAGGCCTAATCAAAGTTACAAAACTAGGAAAAGAGACTCAGGCGACAACATAAAAGTAAATATCATACCTCTCAGCATCACAAATCTGATGTTTTTTGTATGTCTGTAATCTATATGCTCTCAGTATCATCAAAGATAGGTTTGTATAAATACATCTCTTCATTAAAATAATCTTGGTGGTCGAGATATACCTCTCTTCTTTGGTACTAATCTCTCTGGTCGACCAATTTTTGCACAGGCTGAGCTGGATATTGATGGAATGATTATCAATATTGCCATGCTTGAAATCATTTAGACTAGCTTAATCATCTCCTATCCTTGCCTAGGCCGCTTGATATTTTTCTATCTATATAACTAGTGTGTCTATACCAATTCTTCGGCCATTCTTCAGTCCATATACCGCTTCTTCTGTGGGTGCATTGAAATTTGAATTTTGTTTTGATTTTGAAATCCACAACATGGTGTTTTTGGAGTCCATGGTGGTTATAAAAAGAGCTTATGTAGAAAATTGTGTTCAGGCTTTCGAAATCAGTTTTACTTAGCAACACTTTTGCACAAGGTTTAGAGCCATGGCAACTTCCAAGCTGTTATTGTTTTCCAAGATCAAATATCTATTGAATGTGATGGTATTTGGTAACTCTGATATGGATGTCCTTGTGGTATTCAGGGGAGCTCTTCAAAACTCTGATGGACTTGCAAACTAGAAAATGGAGAGTTTATCTGCTTGTGACTTGACTAGTGTGAGTTGCAAGGGTGGCATTATCATCTCTCTCGTTCTACCACATATGAATCTACAAGGTCACATTTTTTTAGATCTCAGAAATCTTAAGGCGTTAGGAATTTTTGAATCTTACTAATAATGTTCTAGTTGGTAGCATTCAGAGGAAAATCTGGGGGCTTGATAAGCTTAGAGTCTTAGACTTGAGAGGCAACTATTTGTGTAGTGAGATTGATGGTAGCATAGCATAGGAGGTCTTGCTGAGATTAGATAGCTTGCTATAGATAGTGATGCTCTTTCAGGGACATTGCTCTAGGAAGAAGTTTCAACCTACTTGGGTAGATTGGTACAAATGAGTCAAGAAGAGAGGACACAGAGCTTAATACATGGGAAATGTGTCTCAAGTGCATAATACATTGGCCATGTGTCTCATGTGCATGGAAGGGAAGAAGCTTAATGGCCACTTGGTGTATTTTCCCCCATCATGCCAAAAGATGTCAACTATCCATACAAAACTAAAAATATAATGTTTCCCCAAATACAACGCTAAATCCAACATAGTTTCCTCGATCTTCGCCTCTTCTCCCACCTTGATTATTGTAAATGCATTAATCTCATGATAAGAAATGAGCCAGCATATACATTGGACAGTCTGCCCTTAACATTCAAGCATCTTTTTTATTTAAAAAGGAAAAAATATTGAAAGCAGTTATCGGTGAAGGACAAGAAAGCAATCTGATTGGTCTTGAAACATAAGATTAATCACTGATAAATTTGAATGCAGGTTGTTTACTTTCAGGCTTGTAAGATGAAACCTATTTACCTGAAGAGAAATAATTTATTTTGAGTTTTTGAATAAAAATGGAAGATTATTTTACTTTCATTACTGCTGGGATTTGCAGGGTAGGGCTAAAATTCTGAGCATTGATGTATTGTTATACCAATTCTTTGAAAAAGAGAAGATGGAGCCTGGAATGATGTTCTAATTTAGCTTTCTATGACCATGAAGACAACGTGGATTTAAGATAGATGTTTGTGAGTCTTTCTTTTCATTTGTGACACTTAGGTCTTTGTCTCTCACAAATATTAGGCTAACAAACATTTCTGAGTCATTCTAGGGTTTCCCTCAACCTGTGACATGTCATCTTGAACATGTTCAGCTAAGTGAAAATGTACTTGAGGCCATTTTAAAATGATGAAATTTTGTGCAAAGTTTCAACAGGATTTGGATATTCATTGCCCTCAAAATTAAGAATAGTTTCCTCTGGTATCAAGTTTCTAGCTCTTCTTCATCGAGGGTGTCAAATCTTTTCTATCTACGAAAATTGTTAATTGTTAGTCTCTTCAGCATTTTCTAACAGTAAAATCATAGAGATAAATCACTACAACTTTCAGTAATGTCAAGCATTTACAAAGATTTCCCTATTCGGAAGAGCTGTGTATTGATTACCTATTGAAATTGCAGATTTTGATAGCAACATCATTGTTCCTTAAAATATTACCATAATTGATCATCTTGCCCTAGCTAAATACAGTCTTATGATATTGTGTTAGATGTAGAAATAGTGAGAAAATAAAGAGATCACTAAAAAACATGCACCAGAAAACCCCAAACTTTAATGATGTGCATTGTTTAGAAGCACCAAAACAAAGACAAGGGTTAGAATACCTCTGAGCAGCCTCTACAAACACATCACTCTATTCCCCTTAGTGGTACAACAAATGCATCCTGCACAAAAGAATCTCGTTTGGTCTCTATTTTGTAATCACCATAGGGGTCTTCTATAGTCGAAAGATAAAGGCACGCGTCACACCTGAATGAAGGAGGGAAGGCCATAGCAGGTAGCTGGTGGTTTTTGAAATTCTACAGCATCGAGCGGCCCTAAACCTCGTTCTATCGAAAAGCCTAAAAAAAACTTTATGAGGTCCTATCATCCACCTTGACTCTCCCCTCTTCTCTATCCTCGATTGTAGATTATCCCCTCTTCTCTTGCCTCAATTGTTGTGCATATCCGAATATCCCCTACTAGTGATAAACATCAAGCAACTTCAGCCATGGTAGAAGAATAAGATAGCGTAAGAAATAGGACATGCGGCAATAGAGAGTGGATGTTTAAAAATGTTTTAATAATGAGTTAATGGCAACCTTTAGACAATAGTTTCCTACACGGAAGGAACTAATAAAATCTTAGAAGTAAAACACTTATTATTTAAAGGACGTGATGTCCAGTTCAAATGGAGGCCAAATGTCGAGCCAAAGGAATGTTAAGCCATTGAATCTTCCTAAATGGATACACATAGGTAGTCTACATGTAGAGCATATGCATTTGGAACCTTTAAATTCAATAGGGAATATCTTTAGATATTTCTTAGGATATGAATTCGATTGATTAGGGAAAATGAATATTTTTTTCATCTGACTTTGAAGCATATTAATAAATTTGAAATTGCATAATTTAATATGTTTCTTCTAAATATTATATATTTTTATCTTCATTGAATACTACATATTTAAATTACATAAAGAATTTATTATTAAAGATAAACTAATTATTTTTACTTTCTTATTTTTTAAAAAGTAATTAAAGATAATCAATCTACCACAATGATGATAGATCAGAAGTGTGATTAGAAATGTTGATTAAAAAAATTCACAAAATCAAAATAAAAAACACTAAACATAAATGTAATCCTAAAGAATTTTAGTAACAACCCAAACAAATAGAAATATAGGTTAAGCCTCAATCTCATTCCAAAAAAATCTATCAAAATAGAAGTAAAAGAAAACATTACACCATAAAAATAACTCAATGGAATTAGAACTAGTGGATATTTTCTCACCTTTCTTTCTGTCTCCAGATTTGCTAGAAGTGTGAATTAATCCATCAGAAAAATACCATTCATCTCTTGCCGCTCCATAATCTTACTATAAGCTACTAAACCAAGGATATTCAATGAGGTCCCCTTTACTAACACTCTTTGTCATCTACATTTCTCCCTCCATTGCATTGATCTTTACTTCCAATAATTTAACTACTTTAAAATATGTTCTAGAGTTGTGTTCATTATGCCCACAATGAGAACACTTACTACTTAACAACTCCTTTTCCATTCACCCAAAATCAAGAAACAAACTCTTGAATATCAATAAAGCAGCTAGCCAAAAACTCCATAGTAAATACCAAGAACAACCTAGTTGTATATATGAATGAGTGTGTAGAATTAGTATTAGAGTGCATTATCTTTGTCTTGAAAGTTCAAGTCCATTATAATTCACAAAGAAGAGCTAAATTTATCTAAACTAATAAAGGATATTCATGAAAAAATGAATGACACTGAGACTTCCAACATAGAGCACAAGCTAGCTATATATTATGATTTATGCATGCATAAGATTTGGTCTTATTCTGCTCCTCTCATTTTTGCATGGGTGGGGACAATATGCTAAGAAAAACTAAAGGCATGTTGTAAGGTTAATGCTTTCCTAGTTTATTTCCTTTTTTTACCTAATATTCTAACTATCTATAATCCATTGTCACACTTTGATGATTGCTTTACAAAAACCAAACTTTTATAAAGAAAAATTAAATCATGAAGATATATTTTTAAAATTGTTACTATTTTCTTATCCTCTTGTTGCTCGGTCTCTATTGTTACTTGATCTTTATAGTAAAAAAAAATTTCTATTCCAAATATAACATGCTTTCATGAATATAAAAATGCAAAACAAATAAAGCATTTAACATAGGTTTTGACACTAGGAATTTTGTGTGGAAACCTAGTTTGGGAAAAACCACTGGCAACATGTCACTAATTTTCATTCTTTTGAAGTGAGCTCTATTAGGATCCAACACTGTTAAAGGTTACAATACACACTAGTAAATGTTTCCTAGTTAGAGGATTTAATCACCTTGTTAGGAGCGGCCTTGTTAGAGGACTTTGATCATTCCATTTGGAATGTCACCTTGTGAAAGGATTTACACAGACTATTAAGTCTTCCAAAAATGATTGTTAGGTCAACCTCTCTTAAAAGGATTTCAATATGAACTATTTACAATGATTAGAAAGAAAATAGTAGGGTTTTTCTCTGTGTGATCACAACTCACTTTGCAAGTTCTTCAAGTGTTGATTCATTGACAAGATCTTCATTGTCATCTCTATTCTAGATTTTCTTAGAAATCCTTCAAGCAATTAGCCTTCCCCATTCAACAACACGTAATCCTTCTTGCTTAGATTTTTTTATCACTATCAACAACATCTCTACAAAAAATTTCTTTTAGCTTCACATTCACTCACACACTTGTGCATTTCTAATCTACCTCTATCTATATGTGTCTCTTGCATATACTTCCACTCCTCAATTCTTTGTTTAGCTCTATACATCTTTAAATGGGCAATTCTTTCTTTACCATTTTCCATGATCACTATAGATCTTAGGGTTTATGTTCAAGTTCAACATGATTGATTGTATCTATCCATATTCTTGATCTTCTTCTAGAAAATTCTCTAGAACCCATCTATTAGGTCTTTACTTAAACCTTACCTTAAATTTAATGGTCCAAGTCATCAATCTTCTCTTAACATGGTTTATATCTCCCAAGAAATCAACTAAGTCAGCCAGGGATCATGATTTCATTGAATTCATCTTCAATACTATTACCTGACAATATCTAAGTTTTGACACTCTATCATCACTTAATACTTCGACTAAATTGCTTGGTTGATACTAATGCATGGTCAACACTAGATTTTGTCAGCACTAATTGTGGCTTGGTTGACACTAGCATCAGTTGGCATTCCTTTGCCTATATCTCTATTACTCAGCTTTGCCTAACTTGCTTGACATAAACAATGAATTTTCTTTATCAAAGTCTATCTAATAAAATGTCTATTGTAGCTTCATTTTTATAACTCAACCATTCCTCTAGGTGCTATTGTTATGACCAATTTCTCAAATCCTTTTTATCAATCAAATAGATATGACATTAGATTAGGTAGCAATATGTATAATAAATAGATTTGACATCAATGAAAAAACAAAAATTATTCCAATTATAATTTCCAATAATCTATACATCTCAATAGTAGTAGTAGCTAACTTGGTTACCATACAATCGAAAAAGATTTTATCTCTCTGAGATAATAGTTTCCTTTTTGTATTCATATTCTCTCTCTTTGATATGACTTTCTTATTTTTCTATCTATCTCTCTTGTACTTATGTCTCCCTCTTTTACTTTACTATTTATCTCTCTCATTCTTAAATCTATCTCTCCCTCTTTGACAACAATTCCAAAGACACAAAGCTTGTTTTAGCTTTAATCTCTTCATGCATCTAAGTTATGTGAATTTTGAATGCCTGGCTGATTTTTATCATCTATTTATGAATGGTCTATAACATTATACTGATCTTTCTACCTTAGTCATGTTGCTAAGTATAAATTTATTGCATCAATGTTTAAGGTGTTCTGAGTAGCTCATTTGATGCAACACACATTGCCACCTTAAGTAGCTTTGATTAGAGGAATCACACCTAATTTACCTCTAAGATATTTATAAGAATATTTGGGCAATAGT
Source organism: Cupressus sempervirens (assembly GCA_028749045.1). Taxonomy (NCBI): domain Eukaryota; kingdom Viridiplantae; phylum Streptophyta; class Pinopsida; order Cupressales; family Cupressaceae; genus Cupressus; species Cupressus sempervirens. The sequence goes on from CM053785.1 coordinate 316,568,765, forward strand.
TTTGTGCATATGTTAGAAATATGTTCTTTAGTGTTCACATATTCTTTACCTTGTACTAGTTCCCTCAAGTAATGATACTTGGTAGCAATATGCTTTGTCTTAGTCTGCATCACTTGATTTTTTGAAATGTAAATAGTACTTCTGTTATCACAATAGATAACATTCAATCTATAATATCTTCTTTCATACATTTCAGTAATTGTTTGATCAACATAATTTTTGAATAGTTCACTACATCTTTCACACACTTGGCTTCAGTTGATGATTGGGAAATACAATTATGTTTCTTACTTGTCCTTGATAGCAATACCTTTCCTAGAACAAATGCACCACCACTAGTTTTTTTTTCTATCATCAACATTTCCTACCTAATCCAAGTCAGTGAATACCTTCAATTCAAATTTATCACTTCCCCTATAATACAATCCATAGTCTTTTGTACCTTTAAGATATCTCAATATCCTTTATAGAACCATCATGTGATTCTCTTTAGGATTTTCTAAAAATCTAACAATTATCCCAACTATTAAAGCAATATCAGGTTTACTATGAACAACATATTGCAATTTTCTAATGAATGATCTATATAAGGTTTGGTTCACATAAGAATATTTATCATTCTTAGATAGCTTATGTTATGTTGACATAGGTATTCTCACTGGCCTTGAATCTTCCATTCTAGAATTCTTCAATATCTCCTTAATGTATTAGGATTGTGTAATGAAAATACCAAAGTTTATTTGACATACTTGTAATCTAACAAAGAATTTGATCTCTCCAAACATAGATATTTCAAATTCCTTCTTCATTTTATTAGCAAATTATTTGCATAATGCTTCTCTTCCTCCAAATATAATGTGATCAAAAAATATTTTAGACAACGGTACTTCATTGTTCTTACCATTCTTTAAATATAGATTACTATTATCATTTGTCCTTTCAAAACCAATCTTCACCAAATAATTATGCAATCTTTCATATTCATGCTCTTAGGGCTTGTTTCAATCCATAATAGTCTTTGATTAGTTTACATACCATGTTCTTCTTGTCTGGATCCACAAATCCTTCAGTTTGATCTATGTATACATCTTCCTCTAGTATACCATTCAAAAATGTAGGTTTGACATCCATTTGATATACCTTCAAATTCTCTATGGTCTACTATACAAGAAAAGATCTAACTCCTTCAAGTCTTGCCACGAGAGAAAAATTTTCTCCATAATCAACTCCTTCTTGAGCATAACCCTTGCATACTAGTCTTGCCTTGTTTCTTGTTATTTCACCATTCTCATCGAGTTTTTTTCTAAACACCCACTTTGTTCTAATGACATTTTTGAATTTTGGTCTTGGCACCAAAAACCAAGTATCATTCTTCTCAATCTATTCACAAAGTAAGAATGTGTCATCTTTGATTTTTTTTCTTATCATTACACTTGATTCAATATCACCAATGATTTGATCTGGTTTGTGATCTCTTCTCATATATTTTGCTAGCACATACATAGTTTCCTTCTTTGTTCTTCTACATGGTCATCTTGAAAATCAATCTCAAGCCTATTTTCTCTTCATTTTTCAGGTTATGGTCCTACTTTTCTATGTTTGACGTTTCCTACTTGATGGTTGATATTGCTTGTCTATGAGTTGACATCTTCATTTTTTTGCTTGACACCCACTCTCTACTACTCAACAATTATTACTTTATGGTCTTACTTTTGTATGTTCGACATTTGCTACCTGATGGTTGATATTGCTTGTCTATGACTTGACATCCTCATTTTGTTGCTTGACACCCACTCTCTACTACTCAACAATTATTACTCTACAACATTTCCTATATGTTGAGAGACTGCAACTTGGGTTGCTTTTTCAATAGGAGTGTTGGGAGCATCATCATCCATTTAGATGAATGTACTCTAATCTTTAGGTTCTTCTTTTCATGTAGTGTCACTTCTTTCTAAAAACTCATGAATTTTCACATTTGGACTTTCCACAACTTTGTTAGTGTTAGAGTTCAAATACTTATAAGCTTTCTCTTAGTGGAACATCATAGTAATATGCCTTCCTCACTCTTTGCATCAAGTTTTCCATTCATACTATCTTTGAATATATAGCATCTACTTTGAAAGATTTTGAAATATTTCACATTAAGAGCATATCCATACCATAGTTCAAAAGGTGTAGCATTTGTACCTTTCTTGACTTGTACTCTATTTAGGGTATAAATAGTAGTACCAACAAATTCTCTCCAATATTTCTTTGATACACTTTTCTCCATCATTAATGTCATTGCATAGTCCATTATTCATCTGTTCCTTCTTTCAGCTATTCCATTCTAAGGAGGGGTTCTTTGTGCTGACATTTTTCTTTTAATTCCTCTGTCATTGCAGAATGTATTGAACTCTTTGGAAGTGAACTCACCACCTCTGTCAAATCTCAAGTACTTCAGACTCTTCCATGTTTCTTTTTCAACTCTAGCTATTTATACCACTTGAATAATTGAAAAGCATTAGATTTAGCTTTAAGAAACATCACACTCATCATCATAGAGTAATCATCAACAAATAGAATGAAATACTTATCTCCATAGTAACTTTGAACATCAATAGGTCCACATAGGTTAGTATGAACCAATTCCAAAAATATCATTAGACATTTATGTTTTTCTCTTAAACCTAGTTGACACTATTTACACATTGTATTGTTAGGCTTCTTTAGTTAAGGTAACCCTCTTACTTTTTTCATTTTACTTATATCCAGTACTAGATTGTTAAAATTTACATAACATAATGTCTTGTGCCATAACCAAACATCTTCTTGTTGTGCAAACAAACATGTCTCATCTGATAAATCTAGAGAGAACAAGTTACCTCTTGTCTATTTACTAGTTCCAACTAGCTTACCATCAACATCATGTATAGATCTTGGCCTTCCTATTGTAAAATTCAACTTCGTAACTTGATTTGTTTAGCTATGAAACACTCAAAAAATTAAACCTAGTAAACATTGTCACATTCTATCTTGTTAGTTAGTTGAATAGTCCCTTTACCTTTTACAACTCATGGAATATCACTACCAAACTTTACACATCCACCTTTTTATGGACCAATGTCCTCAATTTTTTATATTATCACCAATCATATGATTTGAACATCCACTATCAATTTTGTTTACATATGAACTCAATGCAGTTTTCTCATCTTCATCAGAGTTTTCTTTCATAGTAACATAGACTACTTCATCATCATTAATTTTAGATTCATTATCAGTTTCTTCAGCAATATAATAGGTTTTCTTACCTTTTTCATCAATGCTTCTCTTGAAGTCTTGATCATGTCTTCTTCCTTTGTAGTTTCTTTCCTTCCTTTCATCATTATCCTCTCTATTGGGATGCCTAGAAGCAATATGACCTACTTTGTTGCATGAAAAATAGATAATAGGTAGTTTACCTTTGTATTTACCTTCTCCTCTTCCAAATTGTTTTGCAATAAGGGCTTCAAGTTCATCAATCTCATCATCAAAATTATCACTTTCACTCTTCGCATGTTTTCCTTTCTTTTTGCTAAGGACCAATTATGACTTAAATGCATATTCAATAGTAGCAGGTGTGTTGTTATTAAAGTTAGATATTGCAAAAGTAGTAAGTCTACCAATTACACCTTCCAAGGTCAAAGTGTTACGTAGTGTACATTTCAATTCTTGAATTACAGAGACTCTATTGGCATAAATATGAAGTAGAGTCCTCAATACCTTGCTTATCACAATTTCATCTTTGATTTCTCCATTTGCACAATGAATAGCATTAACAAATTCTTTCACTTTTGTGCATTATCGAACTATATTCTCAACTTCCATCATTCTCGTGTCATCAAATTTTCCTCTTAGGCTTTTTGATTTGGCTCTCACAACATTGTCATCACCTCCATATATGGTCTTCAGTCTGTCCCAAATTTTCTTTGCACTGTTATAGTCTTTTAGGTCATCAAACTAGGAATAGCTTAGACTTGAGGAAATCTCCAACATTGTTTGGTTGTGTTCTAGCTTTTGTTTTAGTTGTTCAACAGTCAGAGGAGTAGTTGTTATCTTTACATATTCATTATCTTAAAAATAGATAGCAACATCATTGATACTAGATATGTGCAACCTCATCAAGGTTTTCCATGTAGGAAAGTTCTCTTTATTTAGCTTGGGTAATCTCTCTTGTGAGTCATGATCTATAGCTTTAAGTACCTTCAAACTTCTCTTTGTAAGCACTAAGCTCTGATACCAATTTCTAGAAATGTTTAGAATAACTGAGAGGGGGTTGAGGGGTAAATTATTTACTCAAGGTCCTTAAGTACCATTTGAACAATTAAACAATAAAATTATTGTTTTTCTTATCTTGATGTCGCTTGGTCTCTACTATTACTCAATCTTTATTGTAAATAAAATTCATTATTCCAAATATAAAATTCTTTTCTAAATATAAAATGTAAAACATATAAAGCATTCAACATAGTTTTGACACTAGGATTTTTATGTGAAAACCAAATTTGGAAAAAACCACTAGCAATATGTCACCAATTTTCACTCTTTTGAAATGAGATTAGTTAGGAGCCAACCCTATTAAAGTTTTTAATACACACTATTAAATGTGACCTATTCAAAGGATTTAATCACTCTGTTAGGAGTTGCCTTGTCAGAGGACTTTGATCATTCCATTTTCAATGTCACCTTGGAAAAGGATTTACAAAGACTATTAAGTCTTCTAAAAATGATTATTAGGTCAACCTATATTAAAAGGATTTCAATACAAACTATTTACAATTATTAGAAAGAAAATAGTAGGGTTTCGATTTGTGTGATTATAACTCACTTTGCAAGTTTAGATGTATGTTCAGTTTAGTTGTTGATTCACTGATAAGCTCTTCACTCTCATCATTTTTATAGATTCTCTTGGCAACCCTTCAAGAAATTCATCTCCCCCTTTAACAATGCTTAAGCCTTCGTTCTAAGATTTCACTTATCACTAATAGAATTATCTTTGAAAGATTTCTCCTTTAGCTTCCCATTCACTCACACACTTGTGCATTTTTGATCCACCTCTTTTTGTATGTGCCTCTCGCATTGCACTCCTCGATTCTTTATTTGTCTCTATACCACTTTAAATAGGAAATTATTTCTTTACCATTTTCCAAAATCACCATAGATCTTAGGGTTTACAATTATGTTCAACGCAATTCACTATATTTGTCCATCTTCTTGATCTCCTTCTAGAAACTTCTCTAGAATATTCCTGTTAGGTATTTACCTAGTCCTTACATTGAATTTAATGATCCAATCCATCACTATTATCTTCAATATGGTTGACATTTCTAAATAAATCAACTGAGTTAGCTAGGGATCATGATTTCCTTGAATTCATCTTCAATAGAATTACTTAGCAATCACTAAGTTTTGACACTCGGTCATCACTTAATACTTAGGTGTTGTAAATCTTCTTGGCTTGGCATTGACTAACTTGCTCGTTTGATACTGATGCACAATCAACACTAGATTTTCTTGGCACTAACTATGGCTTGGTTGACACTAGAATCTCTTGCTATTCCTTTTCCTTTATCTCTATTGCTTACCTTGGCTTAACTTCCTTGATATAAATAATCACTTTTCTTTATCAAAGTCTATCTAATCAAATGTCTATTGTAGCTTCCTTTTCATAACTCAGCCTTTCCTCTAGGTGCTATTATTAGAAGCAATTTCTCAAATCCTCTTCATTAATCAAATAGACATGACATTTAGATTAGGTAGAAATATGTCTCATTAATAGATTTGACATCAATGACAAAACAATAATTGTTTCAATTGTAATTTTCCAAAAAATCATAACCTATTTTTTTCTTTATTTACTTTTTCCTATATTGGAATAGAAAATTTTGGATGACCCATCTATCTTTTATATTCATTTGTGCATCCTCCAAGTTTATATATTTTTATTAGACTATGCCTTTTGTGAGCACAGGTGCACAACATTAGTGTCTTAACAATTTCCTAATTAATTGAGTGCCCTACCACTTTTATCAACTTAGATTAGTACAATGGCTCGTACTTTGTTAAATTAGTATAATGAATTGTACCTGTAGTGAAGGCAATTGCAGAGCATTGGCACTAAAAGAAATATAAGATTAGAAAATAAATAAATTGTTCTATTGTTTTTAGATTAAACTATATAAAATAGTTTTTATATCAATTTTATTAGATCACATTCTATGGTCAAGCAAAGAGCTAAAGGATTCATTTTAAGACATTGATTCATCTTGTATGCAAGAAAAAATAGTCTCTTATTTTTTGTTAATGTAAGTGTGTGGTTACTAATGTTTTTTGATCAAATGACCAGTCATTAGATTAACTCATTATGAAAGGATGGAGAGAATGGTAAAGGATTCTATCTTGAGATGTTGATACATCTTGTATACATGAAACAATTATTTCTTATTTTTCTATTGATTCAAGTGATTACAAAATTTCTTTGATCAAATTATCAATCATTAGGTGAACTAATTATGAATGAGTTAAAATTGTCTAATTGTATAGAGACTGTAATGCCCCGCCAAGGGATCTAAAGAATTTTACTAAGTTTGCCAAACAATTTTTTTTTTTTAAACATGAAAGATAAAACCATTCATAACATTTACGAAAGCAATAGCAACAATTCAAATGAAAATAAACATAACATATATACATAACAGGCTACATTCTTTAAAGATCCCTTAATGTTGTATCACATCTAAATTAACTATTCATCTAACATCCCATCCTTATGAAATAACAATAATACATCCAATATACTTAAATAATATACAAGTGTCCTTTTGTAATTATATTTTAGTTTAGCTCAATCATCCACTGTACATATCACAAGGTATGAAAAGCTTAAAAGAATAAACATCCAAGTAAATAAAGTACATCATCATCATCTAATATTAATCCATGATGCAATAACATAAATGAAACCACATATCATACATGATACATCATCACAAAAGATATAAACATCCATCACAAAAGATAACCATATATCACAAACATAAATAACTAAGTGCACGGTTCCTCCCAACTGTAAATAGCATCATTAGACCATCGTGGATCCTAGCCATCCCTTCGTGCGTAACATTCCAAAGCACCGAAAAGATCATCAGTATTAACATAGTAAGAATGTCACTCCTAAAACATCCTACTAACATGCAAAGTAAAGCATAATAAATCAACAACTAAAATATGCAAAGTAAAGAAAATCATCAATATAAGAAACATACCAGTAAATAAATCCATCATAAGGTATATTATCTATCATAATGCTCGAAGAACATAAAGAAGAATAAATACCAACCAAGGATACTCTAGCCATGGTGTCTCGAACGGATCTAAAATGATAAGAGTGAAAATACACTACCACTTGACCATGTGGAACCTAAGTGGTCCACTCCCACCGTGCTGAGAAGATAATCTCAAGTTCCAAACAATATATCCATAACACATAGCACAAATCTTTAGAAGTCCAGGATTCTTAAAAGTATACTAACTCAAAGGTTCCAATCACACACAAAATCGACATCTAATTCCCAAAGGCACACAAAGACATGTAGGAAACCTACTCTGCAAGCAGGAAAGTGTCATCGCAATTATCACACACAAGTTACCCTGGCAGTTAGCTAAACTCCACAGGTCCATACTGATCTCATGTGGCCACTAGTATCCTCTCATACTAACGAGGCATACTACGGAATACATGGTCACAACCATGCGTTCTCACTACTCCCATCCTAGCTTGTACAAGCACTCAAGGCATGGGCGAGAACATCAAAACAATTATCTTTTTAGGTTCATTTAATCCCCATTTAGTGTGTAAATGTTATCACTTATTAACCAAACTTACAATGAGTTACCCTGGCAGCCATTTAGGGCCCCAGTCCCCATTGCAAGCCACTTCTTGACACTACAAGTAGATTACCTACCCTAAGCTCATGGAATCATAATTCACCACAGTCTTGTACAAGCGACTGTAAAGAAAATCCAAAAGATAAAAAAAATCATCAAATATCCATGATAAAAGCATCAAATATCCACAATAAGAATCATCAAATCTCTTAGATAAAAATCATCAAATTTCCATGAGCATCTGAAAAACATCCATAGAAATTCATGACCACAACAGTTCTCTATTGGCAACTGAAGCCATCACTGATAATCATAAGTATCAATTGGTTCTCAATAACCAAAATATATCTCAAAATAAATCACAATATCCATTGGTTCTCAATAAGCAACCAAGAATATCTCAAAATCATACTAATCAAAGACTCCAAAATGGTTGAGTCAAACACTTCACAACATGACATCATCAAGAAATAAATCCACATTTCAGTCCCATCATGGCGACTAGAAAATAATCCAAGGATAACTGATCGATGACTCAAAAATGATTAGCTCAAGTGTCTCATTCACATACATCTCAGCTTCACACATGAAGATTGATGAACAATAACAATCAATAAATACAAACATTTCATAGAGCATATGATCACATTACTATGGTTGGGCTTATAAAGATTGAGATCAAATAAAATCAACATGCCATCATATCTCATAACCCCCAAGCCTCTGCTAACAACCTAGGACTGGTCAACACTAGTTAACCCAAAACCCAAAACAAGAAAGATAAAGAATACATGATGCAAACACATATTTTGGTTTACTAAATTCACATAGTTGAATAATGTGTAGGGGTTTCCAATTTTCTGTTTGCAAGTATACTTTCAAGTGTCTTAAGTTTCATCATTTGACCTACAAGTCAACCCATTTTTTCTGATAGCATTATCCTTCCATTATTAAGAATTACATTCTAAGAATCACTTAAGGATAAATATTCACTAAACTGATCATCATTGACATTTAATTAAATTGTTCTATATTTAACCATGATCCATATTCTAATTGATTAACCTTTCAACTTTTCTAAGATCATTATTCGTTATAAAAGAACCAATTACTAGTCTTCGAATAAGATGAATATAACTTTATTAAAATGATCAATTAAATCAATAGGTACACCATCCATGACCTATTAACATTCTAATAGTCTTAATTAATACTTAATTAAATATTATTAAAATTTAAGTCTCTTAATTATAATCATTATTAAATTGTCACTAATAACCGTTAAAATATCTAAGTCATTATTCAAGTCATTAAAATAAGACTCATCAACTTCAATGTAGATACTACACAACTCTAAAAGAATCGATATATCATATCGATTAAAACTTTGTTACATAACTTAATTATTAATTAAATCTAATTAACTCTAATTAATTCAATTAATAATTACAAATCCAGTTGACTAATAACTAACAATAGTTTGTATGTAAAAAGTCATCTACAATCCAAATATTCATATTAATAGTTCAATAACTTGTTAATAAAAAGCTATGTTGAAAATCTTATTAATAAATATATAATGACCACCTTCGCCATTCTATCAATGAAAACTAACTTTTCTTTGACAAACCTGTATTATTGATAATCATTTAGTTCAACCTCATTTGATTCAACTAATTATCAATCAACTATATTCTATTTCATTAACATTAGGATTAGTAATAGTTTAATAACTAATAACAAGTTAAAATAAATCTACGATAACAGATTCTTTATTATTTTTGCTAACAATGATGTCACTAGTAAATTAAATATAACTTCCTTAAGAATCGTTTCTCGGATAAGATTTACCAATAATCAATAGGTAATCATTTGTCCAAAATAATCTTTGATGATTCTAAGTATAATGATCACCAACTTCATTAATCACAATTTCATTCATGGTAACATGAATTCATTTCCATTGTATTTTTCCCCTCTTAATTTGATCTCAACTAAATTCTTAATACTATACTTTAATTATTAAATAATCTCAATTAGATTGAACTTAATTGAATCTATATATAAACTTATCTATACTATCTTTCATTAATAATTTGTTAAACTTAACAATTTATTAATAAATAATAACTCACTAATAATTTCAATATTCAATTATAATGATTGATATTCGAACCAATCAATGAATAACAACTAAATCATTAATATCTCTTTTCTTTAATTTTCCCTCACTTAAAAATCTATTTACTTAAATTGACTAATAATTAATTACACTTCTTCTACTATTAACTAATCTTAATTAAATTTGATTTAATTATATTAGATAATGAACCATATAAAACTAATACATATTAATAAGATTCTAATAAGGGAAGATTGCAATAATATCTTTAATTCATTTTATGCTTTTATATATTATTTTTGTGAAGTTTAAGCATAAATAACTCTTGGTTATGGGAAATGGAGAAATATCTGTCTTCGAATAAAACAGTCTCAGTACGACGACCATGTCTCTCTAATGAACCGTTGGATCGGGCTGAAATTGAAATATGTTGGAGAGAGCCAAGTTGCGCCAATTCTGACCGGAGCGATCGAATAAATTTGATCTTAATAAAAAGTTATGAATGACTGAGTTTGGGTCTATCCAAGGGGCAACGATAGGACAATTTGTGATGAATTAAGAATTTTCTCTTAAAATAATTTTTCTCTAAATTTAACCATAAAAGGGTTTGTTCATACGCATCTAAAAATATAATTGATAGACAGGTTACATCTAATCGTTCAAATTTTCAACTTAGAATTTTTATTTTAATTTCAAATCTTGTCTATCTAATTTCACACAATAAATTTGAACCCAAACTCGATTAAAATCTAATTTCTTTCTCATTTGAAACTAGGGTTTTTCTATTATTTTCTTCTCATTCAAATAAAATATCTAGATTCTAATTTCAAATACAGAGAGTATTCAGACACATAAAACAAATATGATGAAGAGAGAAAGAGAAAGAGTGCAAAAGGAATATAAGAATATCACGAGTGCACCTGGACACTGATGCTAATTTTTCATACCTCAAAGTCTATAAAAAATCCCTTCTTTCTCCATCATTCGCAATTCTTCCAAGAATCCAAGCCGATCGAATCCTCCAAGTGATTAGAAATGCTAGAAGGAGCATAGAAGTAAGTAGAAAATATATGAGCATATGAATCTTCTCCCATGCATGTAAGCTTTGAAGCTTCTATTTTAGCTTGTAGCTCGTGGCTTCCATTAAGCTTGTAATTTTCATTAAGCTTTTCATTTAAGCTTCTATGAATACCTGAATATCAAGAGCTCTCAAGAAACTTTTGGAATGCTTCTTGAAACCGCTAAAAGGTGTCACCAACTAAGCATGGGTCTTTTCCAATTTTTTTTGATGAGTCATAGAATTGTAGACACCTTGTGCTTAATTGATGCACTAACCCCCGTGTTTTTGACACATGTTAATTCCTATGCAAGCTTGCAACTCCAATTTACTTTACTCTTTCCAAATTTAATTTATTTATTTATTAAGTCTCATGCACTAACTTTAATATCTCCACTTTTCAATCTTAATATATTTATATTTTAATCATATGAGATTTAGAATCTTTTAATAATTTAAAATATATTTTCCACTTTTAAATTTCATTTTCCAAAACTTTATTGCTAAAATATTTATTAGCTTTAATAATAATATTATTGAGTCATTTATTTAAAAATGAGCTCCAAATATATTATTATTAAAATAAATATTGTCACATTCCAAATTTAATATTATAACTTTTATCTTCCAGTTTAATTATTTTATTTTCAAATTTAATTATTTTATTTAATTAATTTTTCAATTAATTAAATAAAATAAATATTAAAATATCATATTAATTTTTTTATTTAATTAAACTATTAATTAAATCTTTTGATTAGGCTTAATTAATAGAAAATATTCCAAAGACTCACAAAGGTAAAAATACGAAAAATCCATCATAGCCAAAATACATACAAAATCAAATCAAGGGTTTAAATTATGGATTACGTCATCCAATGTATTCGGAGGGTACTCAACTCAGATACTTGTCCTAATTTTTCAATTAGAACAAATGGCTTAAAGGGTTGGGATTTGGACTTGAGAATTTATCTTCCCTCTCTTGTCATTGAGATAATGTGATAGGATACACTCATCCTAACAATTCAGGGAAGTCGATACTCGGTACCTGCAACCTGCATAAAAACCATGCATGTACAAGCACAATATATATACTAAACTAACCAAGCAATGACAGGAAGTGATGCATCGTGTAGATCCCGACTAGCAGGTGACTACGACTCCCTTCCTTAACTACATCAGACACGCCATACAAAAGCAAACATGCAAAGCAAACACACACACCATACACATGCAAGTATGAGGTAAGTATCCATAAGAAAACACATATGATAATAAATCATCTTACTAATCATCATTAATAATTGCGAACACTAAAAATAATCATCATACATACATGAAATGTAGAGTCTAAGTAATCTCATCACATAATAAACTGAATCCATAGCTCAATATCAAATAATCTCAAAACAATGCTGCTAACCAACAATGTAAAACTAGCTCTAAAAGAGTTCAACAACGATAACAAAATGCGAACTAGGGGCAAGCACTACAGAGACCTTAGATAAATCCAAAACCTTCAGGAACTTATCTCACGAAATCTCTCTCAAGGTTGCATAACACTAATCATGATTAATGTTTTTTTTCTCTTCAATAAGGTAGAAGTTTTGATTGCACGTGACTTCATGGAATTGTTTGATTAGTTTTCAACTTCAACAAACCCTCCAATGAAATCAAATAATAGACTATTAAAGAATGTATATAATTAAAGCTTTTAAATTTCTTGACATCTATATGTATATGTATAAATTTTATATTGCCTTTAGACTATGGCAGCACCATTTTGAATCGCATTTTGTGATCTACCATCTAGTTCTTTATTTTTGTTGCTAGTTATTACCATCTTTATTTATATTTTTTGCCTAATATTTTTTAGCCTTGATTTCAACTAATGTTTTCATTTGAATTAATATAAATATGATACCCTAGATTTTCGCCTTGTTATGAAAAAAAAAGTAGATAATAAATTTAAGTTCAAATTTCAATTTTATTATTATATTCAAAAAGGAAGAATTCCACACACAACTACAAAATTATAAGACCAATCCTAATACCCACTGATTCCCATTGATTCTTAATATAATAAAATAAATAAGATACATAAATTTTAGGTACCACCGTTAGTAAAGTTTGAACACAGCTATACAAAACATTACTGAGATTCAATCCGTCAAAACCCTTTTTTTTCCTCGTCAATTATTTGTGGTGAGGACTTTGTAAACTTAATCCAATTTCTCTTATGCAAGAATAAAGTGGTATGTAAAATGTTAAAGTATTGGTGGACATCTACTTTTTTTAATTCTACTAGTATTTGTGTAGTGCACTTGTGCTTTCACCAAATTGCTTGCCCTTTTCTATGTAAGGTTGATCATAAATGATAATAGAATATCCTTTGAAAGATAAAGGGCTGTAAATTAAGAAATTATTCCCTGAATGAGTTCAGAAAGATATGGACGTGAACGGATTTCTTTATATTATAGATTTGACATTTAATAGAGTTTATAGTGTTTAATGTAATCCTCAATAGAGGGGGAATTGTATCATGTTTTAGATTTTATAGAGCATAACCAAAGAATTCAATGACATAGCTACGTAAAGTCATGCCAAAAGATATGATTGATAATTTTTTATCGAGGAGCACAAATAATTAAATTTATGGCCACTTTCATTTAATATAACAAGGACTGCGTGCAGCTCTAGTCCTGCCTTTGGCGGGTTTAACGGGAGGTGTTTGTTGATAACTTTGGTATGTTAAAGCTGGCATTTAATTGATTAAAGAGTTCTACATATTAAGGAGTTATATGCGACCAAAGAGAATTTCTTAGTTTCACGCTTGATAACACAAGCATGTCCCCATCCTTACTAGTTACACAAACTCTCTATCAACAAAGTATTCTGAAAGCTATCATTGAGAAAAAAATTGAGTGAATGTGACAAAATTTTACTATGTACGAAGATTTTTTTGGCATTATATTAGCATTAACAATCAAACAAATACTAACTATTTATAAAATTTGATAGGAAAATTTATTGTACATGACTTAGTCTCGATAAGGTATGACAAAAAAATTGTCAAATTCTGCAAACATACCAAGCTCATCCATTTTTGTTTAGCCTCCAAATGCAACTACAGATGCAGGTCAAAATACACGAAAACAAAAATCATGAAATTGAAAAATATTCTAGTTCAATCAGAGAAAACTGAATATAGATATCCTATAAACATAGAAATAAAATTATAGAAACCTGTGTAGACAAACTCAAGGTTTGTTAAAGGAAAAAGCTTAATTGGCATGCAAATAAAAATAACACGTACACACATTAAATTCCTCTTGTAAAAAATCTAAAAATAATTTGAAATGCCTTCAAAGTAGAAGAAGAGCAAGCACTCAATGTTGAAATTCCACAGGAAACTTCATGGAACAAGAACCATATCACCTTGTTATATTGAATGTGAAATACAAAGCTATTGCCGATACAACTATGCCTGAGTGGCGTAAACCGAATCAAGGTGTCATTCCAATCAAGGCTCTAGCCAAATCATAGAAAAAAAGACATGCATCTATGTCAGTTCATACTATAAAGAAGAATGAATACTAAAAAATGTGAGAATTGATATTTCATTAACACACTCTTCTATATGTATAAGTATGAGCAACCCAAAAAAAATTTGAGTCAATTCACTTTCAGCAAATCTTGACATATAGGGCTAACTACATTCATGGGCAAAGGTAAAATTTCTTAGCTTTCTAAAAGTAATTGCTAATCCTTTTAGCATAATACTATTATGCTAGACAAATCTTTTTCACTTGGAGATATTAGCAACAGCTTTAGTAAATAATTTTATTTCTTTGCATTTTTTAAATAGTTTTTCATCAATTTTCCTTGCACATTTTTTGTCAAAATATATTTGGGAGACTGCTAGGCACCCCTACTATTTTTAACAAATTGAGGATTGAAGAATCTTTAAGCTAGTTCTTGATAACAATGTGAACGAAGTCATTAAAGAAGACTTTTATGAAGTTATATGTTTATTACATGTTCATTCATGAGATCTGGAAAAGTTGCCCCTCATTTGATAGGCATAAAGAATCTATTGAAAGCACATCAACATCAATAATCTCAGAAAGGGGTACTACTAGAATAGTTAGCTGGGCTACTATAGCACGACACTACACCACTTTGATGTTGATCAACACATCAACAACACCTCACCCTATATCAATATATTCAAACAAGGTTGCCTCATGGATAAATAATCCAAACCTAGCAATCTAATGCCATAGTTCTTCTACAGGGGTGGAGAAGATGGGTACAATGTTAAGGAAATAATTTTCATATTATTCTAGAGTATGAAAGTGCCAAACATTGTTATGAGTAATAAACATAATTTGAAGAGAAAACAAATCTTCGGGGAAAATGTGTGTAAAGAAGTGATGTCATCATAATGTGATCATTTAGACTTAAGCAACAGAAGAATTTAAAGAATAAATAGATAGGGCATAATTTAGGTCTTTCAAGTCATGTATGTAGCCAACTTATTCATCTTAAAACATTCAATTACTTAAATATCCAAAGCGATTTCATAAAATTGTTTTTCTTGCATGTTTTCAAATCTTTTATGTAGGGTGAAATAGATTGAATTCCTTAGTTCACTAAAGAAGGATCAAAACTAGACAAGATATTGGGTCTTGTTGTATTGTAGTAAATGATTATGTATATGAGACTGTCTAGCTATATGAGATTGAGGTTTGGAGCCCATTATTTTTCACAACATTGGGGCATAAGTCATTGCCTTGCATACCAAAGACTTATATAATGTCAAGAATAATGGGCCCATGAAAAATGTCATAGAAGAAAAAATTATATCTAACAAAGATAAAATGACTTAGACTTCGAAATAATTTATTCGATAAAAGAAATTGTACTAATTTTACTAAATCCTTTTGGGTTTCTATGAGAGTGAAGTGCCACATACATTGAGATAGAAAAATATTTGATTCCAAAACATTTTTAGCTAACATAAATAAAGAATAAAATAATAGAAGTTGATCGGGTAGCTACAAAACTTCTTTTATATCTTTAAGGTTACTAACGTAATAAAAATGGAAGCGTTGTCTATACCTGGAAATCCATGTGAAATTACAGAGGATATAAATGTGATTTCATCAATAGTTTGAATAATTTTTTATTTTAGGGTATGTGTAGGATCATGGTGTGCCAAAAAGTGGTTACCTAAAAAATATGTAGTTCTGAAATGCCTCAAAGCATTTCAAAATCTATGCCAACTTTTTTGCCACCCATCCTGATACTTAACCAAAAAACTAATACATTCCTAAGGCCTATTATATATTTAGATAGAAATCCTACTTGTTCAACTTTAAAAATGTCCCAAAAACATGTTTTTGGCTTGTTCTTGTGTGGTTTTTACTTCAAACATGTAGTTGATAACTTTTTTTTCACCCAAATTTGATCAAACGAAAATGGTTTCTTATAAATGTTCTTAGCTTTCCATAATTGTAATGTCTGTCAAATTACAAGTTTAGTAAATAATTATTATCTATTTTCTAATGGAGTTACATATAAAGTGATGATTGACAAGGCTAATTGAAAAACATTTATAACATTCAAATGATGCAACATTTTTAAAATCCAAAAGATACACCACAATCTATGCTTCCTCTACTATAAGAGAAAAAAAAAAAAAAAAAAGTTCTAGAGTTTTGAATTACTTAAGGTGGTCAAACATGAGAGTTTTTTTAATTCCAAAAATAATATAGTAGAAAATTAATAATTAATTATTTATTTAGAATAAAAATACCCAAAAATATTCATGACATCCATGAATAAGTCTAGTTCTTATATCTAGAATCTTATTAAAAAATATTATCATTTAATTTTGATTAAGGTGGTAGACATACGTCTACTTATTTTTTTCTTAAATTTTTTGTACTATTGCATTAAAATTCAAATTTTGGACCAATCAAATTTTATTTTTTTAGATAAGGCCTAGTAGTTTAGAAACTAATCCCAATTTCTTAGAGATTATTTTCAATCAACTTTTTGATAGATAGTTTATAACAAGGCAAAAGTTGCACATCAAGTTGACATAACCCTAATTTGTTGATTATTCATTACCACTTAAGGGCATAGTTTGATTGACCATGATCCTCCACATACCCTTCAGAAAGAGAAGATACTAGGAGTACATGTCAATGAAGGCCAAGATTTGAGTGAGTTAAAAAACTGGGAGATATAAGAAAGAATATGACCTCTTTGAGTGTATGCTTAGACAAGGTTTGGTGAATATATTTTAGAAACTTCTAAATCTACAGGTGTAATTAATTTTTTGGGTAATGCCCCCACATTACCTATGATTCAATGAGCCAATAAACACAAAAATAATACATTATTTTAAATGATTGAATTCTAAATTCAAACCATAGAAAATGTCATGATAATTCTACTAGATCGTTGGGTTACCCTGAGCTTAGTATATAGTCTCCCTTTGGTTCTATATATATGATTGATGAATAAAAATCAAAGAGTTTTTTTTAAATAACAAAATAATAATCCATATGTTAATGAACTTATTGAAATTGCTTAAAGAAAACAATGAGCTGTATTTTTCAAATAAAAATAAATAACATTATATATTAAGTTTCAAAAATAAACTATTCTTCGTCCAATTAACCAATTTTTTGGGTGATAGGGAGATCATCCCTTATGTGACCAAGCCCTAAAAACTACAAACAAAGAAATTCAATAAGTTGAGCATCTGATTCTAACCAATTCTAACCATTGTTAAAGAAACTAAATGCATTTAGCCCAAGAAATAGGAAATTTTTTAACCCAAGTCTTGCAAAGACACAAAGAATTATTTATTTTCATGTTAAAAAACCCATAGGCCCAAAATTTAAATTTCTCTTTCTTTCTCCAATTTTGAATGACTAAATAGAAAAAACAAAGATTGATTTGTAGATAAAAACTTATCTAAAATCATCAAGCTAGTATGTTGTTGTAGTTGGTGTGGGATGATTAACATTATTAAAATTGAAAATACACAAATTATAGTTCTAGGATAATTAAGAGAGACAAATTGTATTTGAAAATGAAAGAAAACCTATTTTTTAATGTCATTTATTTCAAATTTTGACCAAAGCTTCCCCCATATATTGTGAATTTCATTTATTTGAGGGAGATTATCTCCAACAATACAAATGTTAAACACAAAAAGTTAAAAATCCAACATTACTAGGAAAAGGATTTTCCCTTCTTAATAGAGCCTCAGCTTGAAATCTTCAACAGTTCAAAAATTATATAGATTTTTTTAGTACAGGTTAAAATCCCAATGGGAAAAAAACAAAAGGATCTTCCCTATAAATATAGCATAAATATAAAAGTAACAAAAGATGAGAGAAATATTAGGTAAAAATCAACTATTTTTATTATTAATAAAAAAAACCTTACATATTTTGTTTGTTACAATAATAGGTGATAAAAATACCTTACATTTTATGTTTTCTATAGTAATTGGTTAGGTATGGAGATGAATCAAGATAATAAAAATACGTTTAAATCCAAACTTGAATTGAGATGGAGAATGCAATTTCAAAGCTGAATACCCTATTTTGTTGACAAAAAGGGCACAACCATTTCTAAGAAGACAAATTGAATAGGATGGTGTATTTTAATACTTCAGTAGAGGAATAGAATAAGAATTCATGCATAGTGCCACACCATCATTGACATGCTTCCATTTGTCATTACACATTTATGCATAAGTGGCATGCCTCTCATCTGTACATAACGCCATACTCCATTCATGAAGATGATTTCCTTCTAATATTTTGTGGAGAAAAAAAGACAAACTATCAGCAAAGTGGTTAGGAGTCAATGAGATGGCTGAAAATTTTAATGTAAAAATAACATTCAATAGAAAAAGAGAACTTTGCATACTTTGATGGGACTGTCTTCCTATTTTCACTATTCCTTGTGCAAGATTAAATACCAAAAGTTACACAGAAACATTAGTCCCCTCCTTTAGACAACAAGGACTAACAATGGAAGCACAATTGTAGGGAAATGAGTTTTTTTAAAGGAAAAAAATTAGTAGATTTTTTTTGACTTGTATGTTGATGTAAAATAAAAGAGGGGTTAAAAATAGAGTATGGAGTACATCTTGATGATGTTAGTGATGAAGAAGATACATGCATAAATTTACTATTATAGTTTTAGAATTCTAAAATACATCAAGTTTTCAGATTTAATATGAATATAATAACCAATCCTAGTATAAATGTCCCTAGTTAGCATGGGCAGGACATGTATTGTAGATAGTGATTGATAAATTTTGAAAATTTTAGAAATTTTTGTCACCTATTTAAGCACCCTGAATTCAACTTTTGTAAATGGAAAAAAGTAAATGTGTACATGCTTCCAATAGATTAAAAAATACATGGTTTCACTTTGCCAATTGAGACAAATTAGGATATGTTATTGATGAAGGGTGCTCCCCTTAATACCATAAACACATAACAAAAATAATGAAACAACAACAATTTTTTAGAACAAAATATGGGCTTCTTATTATTGTTGCAAATGTGGAATTGCAAAATTAAGAATTACAATGTGCTAACCCACATGGGTGCTTTCATTACAGTAATTTGCAAGACAAAATTGTAAACTATCACCTAGAGCTATCCTAGAAAATGTTCAAGCATTTCTTAAATAAGCAATTTTATGCTTCCCAGGAAGGTTCTAGAAACTCAAACTTAATACCTAGGGCCGACAGACCCAAAAAATACATATAGAGTCAACCAAATATATTTTTGACATTTATTTTGGAAGTTTTGGTCGGCCCAACTTTGGAAGGCCATAACTCTCAAACCATTGCACCAATTGGCTAGTATAACCACTTTTCAAAAACCTCGACTTCTGATCTATAGGGTCAGATTGGCACAAGCATCCACCTTCAAGTTTTTGGGCCTTATCTAGGCATGTTTAGGCTTTCAATGGTGAACCTGAAGTCTATATACCAAAATTACAAACCAAAAATCCATAATAAATCCATAAATACACATGATACAACACTAAGCCTTAACTGGTAGGCTGATATATCCAAGATGAATATCCACCTCCGAAATTAGAACATTTCGAGCTTGTATGATTGACTTACTAAGTAGCAAGACTCCACAGACAAAAAAAAATGCATTAAGACATCCTTTATTCAAACATCTGAAATGAAATATTTTTGGTTAATGTAAGATTTCTCTTACACCTAGGTTACTCCTGCATCAGTTATAAATTTTTTATGTTAGTTAAAACAAAGTTTCAAGTTAAGCTTAGTGTAATGGGAATATCATTTGATGCACACAAAAAATGTGTTCTATGTATGTTCTTTCATTCTATCTTCTAGTGTATGTGACCAGTCCAAGTATGGATCAATATAATGTAAGAATAAGTTCAACGATGTGAAATTATGTAGATCATAGTTTTTGTTTCTTCTATATTAACTAATCTTGTTCAATTTACCTTCATTAACCACCATCCTCTCCTATTGTTTCTCTTATTCCTTCTATTGTGTGATCCTCTATTTCCAACATCCATGAGTGATTACTGATTAAGATATTTTTTCTCTCTTTATTGTGCAAGTTATCCAAATTGATATAAGGATTTTACTAAAGTTATATTTATGTAAATTTTGTTATGATTAATAATGGTTGTATAAAGTTACTCATTTATACATTATTTCTTTTTTGGACATTAGAAAATAAAGAGAAATAATATAAGGCACAAATTAGATGATATTGGTCAAAATGTTGAAATTCGAGTGACAGATTACAAGTGTTTTGTTGAAGAACACGTAACCAAGGATAATGAATATTTATTGTGTGTTGGTATGGCAAACATAAAATTTGTAAATCAATAAGTAGTATATTATTTTTTTAATACTATTTAATGAAATTTTATAAGAAATGTATTTATGTATATAAGAGTTGATATGATAGTACATTATTTTTTCATTACTTCTCAATGCTCCTTCAATGTGCTCTCCAATGAATTTATCTATTTGTTCTTATTTATATGATGAATAGTCTTACATTATACCTTTATCTACTACTTATCAAGTGTTTTGTGATTTCTTGCAAGCTATCATCATTCATGACCCTAACTCACTCTTATGTGCATAGAAGAATAGAGAACCAATCTTGTCTTGGTATTTGTTTAACTATGAAAATAATCTTTGAAAGTTCCAATTTGAGAAATTACAAATAAATTAATAATATTATCAATTTATTTTATATTTTGTGAGTTTCCTTAATTTTGTACAACAATATTTTACCTTTAGCAATGAAAAATGAATCTTTATCATAAGTAATACAATAATATTGCATTTTATATTTTTGGCCTTTCATTACCTATGCAATCTAATGTAAAAAATATATCTTTTAGTAGAAATTTTTTGATAAACTCAAAGAAGGGGATGAAGTTAAAGTTTTGGATCCATCTAATGGTCCTATTTTTGGTATTGGGATTATTCACTCCTTGTCTATTTTGGCTAGAGAAAACCTGGAAAGAACTAGAGATGCCAATGTAAACATTATAATAGTCAAAAGTAATGTACCACATGCTTATGAAAATAAAATAGATGGAGTTGTTCGTCTCAAAGAGAAAGAAGGAACCTTCACACGACGACCACTATTTAGAGAAAATGACATAGTTGATCAATGTGTTATTTGTTAGAAAGCATGGCTCATTTCTTTATATTGCATTATTTTAAATGTGTTGTTTAAATATTAGATAATTATCAAGGTGTATTAGAAAGAGTTAGAAACTCTTAGATAATTTTGACACTTTTGGTTATATTTATGTGTATAGTCCTTAGGCAATTTTAACATATTATTACTTATATATATCTACATTAATTTTTTTTAAATCCCAAGTTACCTTTTTTTATCATGATATTGAATCAACCTTTTAGTTTTAATGACATTTTTCATGTGTATTATTTTCATTTATCATTATATTGAATCAATCTTTTAATTTTAGTGTTGTTCACATGTGCATAATATTTTCATTTTCTTTAATGTTTTAATTCAACTCTAATATTTTTATTTTAATTTTAAAATTTATAGTATTGGACAAATTATTCATTTCATACCTATATTTAGTACTAATTAATGGAAATGACCAAATAAGTGACCAAATTAACTATCAAATAAATGACTAGTCAACTACCAATACTACCAAATCAACTATCAAATATGGTACCACATCAACTATCAAATATACTATCAAATCAATTACAAAATCAATTACCAAATCAACTATCAAATCAACTACCAAATCAACTATGAAATCAACTACCAAATATACTACCAAATGCACTACCAAATATATTGCCAACTATACTACCATATATACTACCAAATCAACTACTATTTAATAATAATCAATTACCAAATAAACCACCAAATGAACTACTATTTAATAACAATCAACAACCAAATCAATTATCAAATCAACAACCAAATTAATGATTAAAATAGTTTAGTCATAAATTTGGTTGTGATATTAATGATTGACAATAAACTATCAATCGTCACATGCTCAAAAGTGTTCATAAATCTACAATTTTTTAGTAGTTTATTTAATCATAGATTGTTGTTTTTGTACTAGTGGAATTTGGTATGAAGGGCCTTATTCTAGTGGTTGCCCCTTTGTTAGTGGCTGGAAATCAGGCTCCCTTGGGAGATTGGAAAGTCATTTTTACTAATGTGCCAAAGCCTCCCTAGGACAGTGTCTTGATGTAATAATTGGTGGATGGGACATGCATCCATCTCAAGGATTCTTCCTTAGATATGAATTTGGTTAGGTTTCCCACCTCATGTGTCTAGTATGTGTGGTGGGAGGAGATTGGACATAGTTTTTGTAAGGAAGTGGGCTCTTTATTCTTGGGATCTTAAAGGTTCTATCATATTTTCTTCTCTTCCCAAAGGTTTCTTTTACTTCTCCTTCTATATCAAGGAGGACTTTTTATGAATCTTGATTGGTGGTCCATAGTTTTTTGGAAAGCTTCCTATATATCTTTGTAAGTTGTTTCCAAGGTTTGATCTAGTAGGTATTAAGGGATGAGTGGGTATGAGAAGATATTAAGAGGGATTGCTACCTTATTTTAGGAATTACTAGGCATTTATGTTGTGACCTACAACTAGGCCTGCTTTAGCTATTCCAAGTTTTTTCTTCTAGTGGTCCCTAGGATGGTGTTCAGAATTTGAGCACAGTCCTCAAATTAAGGGTAGGTTAGGTTTCTGAACCTTTGGAGTATGCAAATTCTATGCTATTTCGTGAGATTTATTTCTCGATGGGCTACATCTCTAAGTTGTGCCTTATGGTTCCTCCTTATACCAAGCCTTCTCCTAAAGAAAAACCATTTGATTATGGGATAGCTTATGGGTCATTACCTACACTGGGTATTGGGCTTGAGTTGGCTCTTTTTTCTTCCTCTTGTTCTTTTACTTCCCTCAGTGCTTCTTCTTCCCCAATTATTTTTTCCACCTTTATGTTCCCCTTGGGATTTGGTTCCTCTATTGCTTGGTCATTTCCTTTTCCGCCTCCTCCTCTCTTCCTATTAGATAGCCCCTCCCATCTTTCCCCTTTCTTTTTCTCCCCTATTGGTAGCCCCTTTTCTTGCCCCTCCCCTTTTCCTCCTCCTCCCCCTTAGTAATTCCATACCCTATCCTCTCTTTTGAAGACCCACATGTGGGTTTCTTATAGAAAAATGGGTAGAGTTCAAGCATGTATTTACAGAATAAGTTTTTTGAGGTAGTGCTAATGGAATTTAAAGAACTCTTGAGCATCTTTTCTCCAATAATTCTCAATGATTATTTCTTCCTAGAATATCAAATGTCTCAATATTTTTCAAGAAAGATGTTAGTTAAGAACCTTATTAAGGATCTTAATCCATATGTTGTGCTATTACAACAAACCAAAATGTTTACCTCCTCTTTTTGTATAGTGAGAAAGTATATTTGTTCTACTTGTTATATTTCTATTGACTCTAAAGGTACATTCAATGGTCTAGTCATCCAATGGAAGTTTTTCCTCCTAGCTAGCTCTGATTTTCACCAAACCAAGCAAGTTCCACACATAGGTTTTACTCATGCCAACCTAGACCTAGTGTGTGACCTGAAATTTATTTTTATGTCCCAAGTATAGCTAGGGATAGGAAGATTTATTGGGATTAGATTATCCTAGATAACAAGAATAATAAATCATATTAGTGGATGGTGATGGGGGATTTCAACAACCCTCTCTTTCCCCCAGAAAATCATTGACTTTTCATACTATATGCTTGATATCAATAATTTTATCTTAGAGGGGAAGATTTAGGATCTAAACCTATATGGTGGGAGTTTTACTTGGTCCAATATGCACTCTAGAAATAACCCAATTCAAGGTAAGGTTGGACAAACATTTTCTATTATGAAAGTGAATAATTATTCATGAGTTCTTGATTTTTGCTATGGTTAGGTTTGGGTATGACCATCATCCAATTTTATTCAAATGGGATTTTTTTTCGGTTTGAAAATTTGTGGACTATGAACCCAAACTTCTCCCTTTGGCTAAAATCATGGTGGAATTCTAAATTTATTGGTACAAACATATTTTTTTTGGTTGGTAAATTAAAAGTTTGAAAGTTCATTTTAAACTATGGAATAAACTATAAGACATTGTTAATGTCTATTCTTTTATGCAATATCATATGTTGAATTGATTTACAAGAAGGAAATATTTTTCTTTAAAAATAGGTTATAATATAAATTTATATATTTTTCAAAGTAAATATAGGTCTAATTTTTAAAAAATTAAATGTGATGGTAATTAAAACTATAAACTTACATTGTAACTTTTTTTTTCTAAATAAAAGTAATTATTCCATGCAAATAAATTATATATTTGATATTGCATAAAGATAATAGAAATATTGAACTACATAAATGATGCAATAACATTGAAGTACCATAATCAACTTAGCATCATTAATAGAGTTTTATATAAAATAATTTTTGTATAGTTATATCTTAATCCTTTGATGGTCCTCAAATAGGTGCTCTCAGTCCTTTTTGGATTGCTCCATAGATTGTAATTACTACATGTACCTTTAGGTATTGTATACTATTCAATAATAATAATAATTTTTTATTTAAAGTATTAGAGTTCATTATTTAAAAAAAATATTTCAAGAAAAAATATGTATAATTATGTTTATATGAATATATTAAATTTCTTATTTTTCTTGACTATTAAATTCTGTAATTTAATGAGATAGATTCTAGAATGTCTACTTCATTAAACATAGATGTTTCAAAACATGTAACATTACTATATTTGTTGACATGTATAAATTAATATTGTAACTACAAGAAAATATGTAGCTCATTGATGCATTTATTGATATTTATGCCACAAATATTCTACTTTGACAATGATAGTTGATTACAACTTTTATCAAAATTTAATTTACGAGAAAGTTTAAAATTTCTAAAGTAGTACAAACATATTTTAATTTTCAAAATTTAGTTTATTTTTTTATTTTAGTAATTATTTATTTTACAAAGTCCAATATGTTCTCTTTTCTCATGGGAAAAGTAAAACCATTTGTAATGAAATACATATATAACAAAAGAATTACTCGATCTTTATTTTCTTTTACATTTGTGAGATAGGGGATGTCGATCTAGGTCATGTTGACATATTAGAATTTGTTGAAAGAATAAGAAAGGGGGAGAAGACTTTAATTTTTTTGGAAGGCATGGAAGCTTCTGGTTTAGTTGAAGTAGAAACATTCCCTGTTTTTGTCCAATAAATGGATTTGGCTCTATAGTATGTATGATGTTATGATGAAGAGAAAAGAAAGATCTTTAGTCCATACAGAGAAACCATTTTGGATATTAGTAGGTATGATGATATGAAAAATAATTCTTCATTCAAGCGAATTCTAAATATGAGACCATAGATTTGCACACTGGTAATGGGTATTATATGAAAAAATTGTTTGCTTTGTTAGTAATTTTTTCACTTCAACAAAATACCAATGTTAAGAAGATGGAAAGAGGGAAACATAAATCCAAGTTTTGAGGCGAGTTAAAAGATTACATCACTCTCTTGCATAGGGTGTATTGAATAAAGAGGCAATACATTTTCAACCATGAACATTTCTATTTGTCATGAAAATGATGGAGAAAAAAAATAGGCTAGGCTATTTTAATTAGTTATAAAATAAACGAGTAGTTAGTAAATGTTTTACCAACTAAGAAATTATACACATTATCCTATTTGGTGAACATGTTAGGTTTGTAGGTGAAATACCCATTTCTCACAAGGGTTGGACATATTAGCAATAGAAAGCCAAGGGTGTATGAGTGTTTTCCACAATTAGAAATAATAGAAACTAAAAGACATTTTTGTAGAGTCAATGTTCCATTCTTATATTTCATTTAAAAAAT
This sequence comes from Cupressus sempervirens, assembly GCA_028749045.1. NCBI lineage: Eukaryota > Viridiplantae > Streptophyta > Pinopsida > Cupressales > Cupressaceae > Cupressus > Cupressus sempervirens. Next base: position 316,595,367 of record CM053785.1, read on the forward strand.
GACGCTGGAAAAAGAATATCAATTAAAGTGTGCAATGAACTAATAAAATTTGGTAATTTGTATATTCAATCTCAAACTTTTTCTTAACTAAGACTTTTTGGTTAGCTATTAGCCCCAACTGATAATGATGTTAATGTATGTGAAAGAGTCATATCAGTTGTTATGTTTTTCTTGATGTCAAGACTTAGTTGGTTAGACATTATGCTAATTCAGTAGAGTACCATATCATTTAATTGATGAAGAGGATTTGAAGAAAGTACACTGATGTAAGTATTGATAAGTGTATAGTTTTTTATAGGCACTTAAATGAGTTACACACCAATAGACATCTAATGTTAGTTTGATTGTTTTACATAAATTGTATAAGAAAGACTATTTTGTCAATGAATAAAGAACCACAATATTAAATGAGCTATTACAATTCTCTCTGAGCATCTGATGAAAAAATAAAAATAGTGGTATCAACTAAGCAATTTTAGTATTAACCTAGTCTAGTATTGATCTAGCAATTTGTAATGTTAATCAAGAATGAAAAGAAATAATAGCTTAAGAAAATACTTGATCTAAGCTTGACATTTGTTGAAAATAAGGATTGTTTGAGAAGTTTTGAAGATAAGGATCAAGTTTTTTATGCAATCAATGTTAGGATTAGCAAGATAAAATAACAATTACATACAAATATAACCAATATCAAAAAATAATAAATCACATAGAAGAGAACACAAGACACAAATATTTAACATGGTTCACCTAATCCTTGGGCTAGGTTCACCAAAGTTAGAGTCAAATATTCTTATTATCCATTAATTATAACTTGATTAAAAAATGTAATCCCTTAAAACTAAATACAAACACAAGAAAGTACAATCTCATCATACATCATAAAAATTACCTAACCCTAAGCCTTTTAATACAATATTTTTCCACTTACAATTTTTTTTTTAATATTGGTAAATGACCAAAGCCTTTATATTATATTATATGCTACATAAAAATAGTTACAATGTTCTCTATTCAAATGGGCACTGGTAGGAAAGAATAGAGTAAGAAAACCTCTAGTCTTGCCCAGAATCGAGGTTCTATATTATAAATCATTTAAAAGAGGAAATCCTGTTAGAAGTTGTAATCTTTCCTTGGTGTGTTTATAAACCAAGGTTAGACCTTCTTTCTTTATTGTTATAATATATTAGGATATAAGCCAAGGTATCCTAATATATTTCTTTTCTGTCCTTTTTCCACTACATCTTATTTTGTCATCTAGTGGAATATGTGAGGACAAATATTTATTGTAATTTCTAATTTTAGATTATTCCTCCTTAAGAGGAATCTCACACTTGGCCTCACACACTTATGAATGGTGACATTCATAGACATGGGAGTTACATTCTAACTCCTCTCTCTTATCTCTATTTAAGAGATGACCCTCTTCTCTCATTACACAATGAGGTTTCTTCCTCTTCTCAATTATTGTATGAGCATTACTCTCTCTCTCTCTCTCTCTCTCTCTCTCTCTCTCTCTCTCTCTTCTTAGGCTTTTCATGCCTCATTCATAATGTCACAAGGGGTTTTCTTTGCTTTCCCCTTTCCAAATATCTTGTCTCATGGTGTTGGAGCTTGAAGCTTTCTCTTTCCTATTTTATGGTAATATCTTTTCATGCATTTACTCACTTAGATTCTTTCCTGGTATTGCTTATTTACAGATTTTTTTTTCCATTTCTAACATGGTATCAGAGCAGTTTAATCTTTTTTTTGAGTGTTTGCATGAAGGTACGATTCAAAGGAGACTCTTGAGAGAGATTTCACTAATTTCTTCTTTAATCTTCTTAAGATGGAAGAAATTGATTTTTTTTTTGAGTTTGGTTGGTTTACCGCCAAACCCGATTAACTTCTATTTGCTCTAATTTGTGCAGGTTACTTCTTATTTTCTATTATTTTTCATCTAACCCCCTTTTTGGAAGGCTTGCCGCCAAAAGGGTTTTCCTATCTAGATATCATTTTTTTACTCTTGTTTTAATATATTGTTGATAAAGATTTTTTTTTTCCAATTTTTCTTATGGCTAAAATGTTGGCTATGCTTGCAAAGCTTGTAGGCTGTAGAATTATTGTTCTTTAGTTTTCAACTTGGCCTTCCTTGTAACAGGTAACAGGTAGTTCTGGCTGCATATCATTTGGAACAAGCATACTACAACATCGTTACAATGATTAGCTGCATTATTTATCATTATTTTGATTCTTTCTCTTCTTAGTGGAGCTGCCTAATTTTTATTGGAAGTATATTACTTTTAATTCCGTGTTAACGGGTGGAGAATAGTGGAGATGGAGTGAACTTTTATTAGGTGGCCCTACCTTCTTCACCCTTGCATATTCCTTGTCGGAGATGTAATCATTTGAAGGCCTTGGTGGATTCTTAGGAGCAGAGTCAGCAAAACTTGATGCTTGTCTTGCTGAGACACTGCCTGAGCAAGGCCTATGGTGCAGCTCTGTGTTCAAGGTGCATTTACCAGAGCTTTCATGGTTTGAAAGCCTGGGTGGCTTACCGGAGAAGCCAACAGTAGAAGGCCTTGGTGGTTTACCTAAAATATCACTATTTGAAACTCTCAGTGGTTTCCGTATTGCTGACTTATGACTACCTGAAAGCCGGACAATAAGAGGCTGATTTTTTTTAACTGATGCTGACGGCTTAATTGATTTTGAAGCCACTTTTTGTTTAACATTTTCCTTTCCATCTCTGCCCTGCAGTGAAGATGAACATGCCCTTGTACTACTATTGTTTGTGATGTTGATCCCAAGTTTCTGTGGCACTGGTCTATCGGCAACCAGGTTCTGCTTTTTAGACTTCTCTGCCTTGACATTATCAGTTTCATTAGACTGCATTGCAGAACAACCTCCCAAATTTCCAATGTCACATAAAACCCTTCTGGCCCGTTTGTTAGCCCTTGTCACCACTTTCTCCACACCAAATTTTCCTTGCGTAGATGAATCCATTGTTGAAGAAAGCAATTTCTTTGAGAAGCCAACAAAGAAAACCAGAAACAAGTGATCTAGTTAAAACAAAGCGGAGATGCCCTCTACATGATCCCTTTTAAGATTCTTGAGATTGGAGAAGAATTTATTTTGCCCGTCTTCACAATTTGAATTCCTGTGCTTTGGCCGCACAATCTCCTCAAGATCTGGCACACCAATTATGGCGAGCATCAGCAGCATCCAAACTGGCAGTTGACATGCAAAGTTTTTTTTCGACTAGAGAGACTAATCAATGGACCTATAGTAACCCAATTTTCTGGCACAATTATAACGTTACTAAAATAAGAGATTGTAGTTGTTGTAGTTACAGAACTTGGTGTTACTATGTGATATTTATGGCTAACTTGCTACAGACAGCTCGAGTTCCAGTAATTGAAGGTACAAATGTCATTCGTAGTTAAAATTATTAACATATTTTGTTCAAGCTTTTTGTGCTTCCAAGAATCACTCAGTTGGAAAATCTGCCGTCTATTGTGCCACAGCTGGAGGTAATGTTTTCTTGTCCTTTCATGCAAGATTCTTTTCCTTTTTTTTAGCTCTTGATAGAAGCATCATTTATTTTTATTATTGCCTATGTCAACCTATTTTTGGCATGAAATCATTCATTGTCAGACAAGCGCAATATTTTATTTTAAATCTCTCTTACTCCTTTACGTGATTTTAAGTAAAAAAGGAGAAATTAAGGATTTTTTTTGAGAAGTTTTCTTAGAATTAAAAATTAAAACTAATCAAAGTTTTATTTTTATTTTTAACATAAAAAGTTAAGTTTTTTAAAATATCCACATTTATAATTCCTTTTTGAGGATTATTGTCTTTGATGGTGGGCCCATCCTTTATACCTTCACAAAATTAATTAAGTACTCATGTCTACCCTCAATGGAGTTTTATACCTGATATACATATTTTGTTTATTCTGATCATCCTTGGATCTCTGCATTTTGAAAATAAAGTTTAATTCATTTTGATTGGATTATGAGTTATCTTACACATTTGCCTTCGACTTTATTGTGATATTTTGATGTGCACATAGTTGCACTATTATGCTTTTATAGCATCATTCTATACCCATGTTGGCACTTTATGGTTTATACCATTGATATACATGATTTATATGATATTTGTTTTGAGTTGCATAGGGAGACAATTTTTTCAAGGATAACTATGTAGGTCCCCTCAGTATAACTGATACATAGTTTCCTTATCTGGCCCATGGAGTATTCCTCCATCCTATATTGGTATGCACTCATTTTATATGGAGTTTCCCTCCATTTGATCCTATCTGTTCCATTTTGATAGGATAATATTTTTATGGAGTTTCCCTCCATGTTGTTCCATTTTTGTTCCTCAATGAAGAGGATGTTATTATTGGAGTTTTCTCTCCAAATTCAGATGATTTAATCCAATTTGAAGGCAATATGTTGTTATATCCTCATAATCCATTCTTTTGATTATCCTAACAAAAATCATGATAATTCTACTTTGATCAGCATGTCTCTCCTTTATGTTATTTTCATATATTAATGTGATAATGATCTGCATACATTATTGCTTAGATCATGAGTCATGCATGTTATGGAGGGACGCCCCCATTAGCTTGCAGTGAGATGATTCATTAAGTGGACTGTCTATATCCACGTGATTGATGCAAGATTGATGCAAGTATCATTAGTTGGCCTTGTCTGTGGTCATTTGTGCATTAGTATAATATACTTTTCATGAGAGCATTGATCAAGATTTTTACTCAATTTGTCCTTGTTGACAATTTTTGAGCATATAGTTTATCTTGATATTAGGTTATCTCCATTGTTTTGAGGTAACATGTTTTATTTTCCTCTATGTCTCTATGAAAATTTTCTTATCCTTATTCAAAAGGATTTCTAATTTCAATATAAAAGGAAATTCTACTTGTGGATAGTTGTCTTGTTTTTGTTTTTTTTCAAGTGATCCATCAAGGAACCTTCTCGGTTTTCCACATATGAAGATGTGTCTATGCTTCCACTTGATCACATTCAAAGGACTCATGTGCTTCTCTTGGATCTGCAAATGTACCATATGGCTTGAAGACAATCACATTACTTCATATTAAATATTAAGTTGCAGATTTTTGTAAAAATTATGGGTTTAATACCCTTTGATGTAATTTCCCCAAGTAAAGATTAAAGGGGGGTGTTAGAAGTTGTAATCTTTCCTTGGTGTGTTTATAAACCAAGGTTAGACCTTCTTTCTTTATTGTTATAATATATTAGGATATAAGCCAAGGTATCCTAATATATTTCTTTTTTGTCCTTTTTCCACTACATCTTATTTTGTCATCTAGTGGAATATGTGAGGACAAATATTTATTGTAATTTCTAATTTTAGATTATTCCTCCGTAAGAGGAATCTCACAATTGGCCTCACACACTTATGAATGGTGGCATTCATAGACATGGGAGTTACATTCTAACTCCTCTCTCTCATCTCTATTTAAGAGATGACCCTCTTCTCTCATTACACAATGAGGTTTCTTCCTCTTCTCAATTATTGTATGAGCATTGCTCTCTCTCTCTCTCTCTCTCTCTCTCTCTCTCTCTCTCTCTCTCTCTCTCTCTATCTATCTCTCTCTCTCTCTCTCTCTTTCTCTCTTCTTAGGCTTTTCATGCCTCATTCATAATGTCACAAGGGGTTTTCTTTGCTTTCCCCTTTCCAAATATCTTGTCTCATGGTGTTGGAGCTTGAAGCTTTCTCTCTCCTATTTTATGGTAATATCTTTTCATGCATTTACTCACTTAGATTCTTTCCTAGTATTGCTTATTTACAGATTTCTTTTTCATTTCTAACAAATCCCTAGTATATTCATAAATAATGAGACCTTATATTACCCAATAATTAAATCTAATATTGACACGAATAATCTCCTTGTAGTATTCGTCTTGTCTTCCACAGTCAGACTTAAGATGCTAATCATGACTTCTTATACCTTTTGAGATAATCCTTCTACTAGCCTACAAATCAAAGATGCCTTTATTTCCACACGTGTTAGTAGTGTTAGACCAACTAGAGTAAATGAAGTGATTCAACAAGCTTCGATAGAACCTTTTCTGAAACATATTTATCACTTAACTATATGTACTTTATTATACATTGGTAGACTACCTTATGATTTATCAAATTTTCAATGTTCTAATCCTATTAATGTTTAAATGTGCTTGTAGTGTCCAAATTAGTGGATAGTCCATGCATGTTGAGCTATACTATATTGGGAGAGCTTAGAGGTGATATACCTTTACCCTTAAATTCTTTCATTACCTTTTGTCTGTTGCTTACTATAGTTGATTAATTTGTTTCTTTCTCATTTTGGTCTTAATTTAAATCTAAGTATTTCTACATGAATTGTAATGAATGAAATTTAATCTTGCAGACCAATTTCTAAAATTAGTACCAAGATTTTGATATTATTCATACATTTATAATACGACCTATATGTAGAGCCTAAAACCATCTTACATATATTGCAAAAACTCTACAAAATAGATTAACACGAACTATAATTCTATTCCAAATTTAGATAAACATCGGTTACATTCATAATAATTGCCCAGGGAAAATGAAACCTATCAAAATTAGTTATGATCAGACCAAAGTGTAAGGAAGGACACAACACATAATCAAAACCCATAAAGCTATAAAGGAGGAAACAAAGATAACTAAATTGGTACTATCTAGAATACATATAAGCCAAAGGGAAGAAAGGGATGATAAGAAGAAAAAATGTCCATCTAACATTCGATATCAACATGATTAGACATCCAAACAAAACCAACATTTAGGGGACACCAGTAAAAAATAGTATCTTATTTCTAGTACACCATAATGATTTCCACGATGTCCTTGGGATTCATAGTTTGAAAGTTTGCTGGGAATTTGAAGGCACTTTTCTTCCTACTAGACTTTTCCATATTCAGGATATAAAAATCCAATGCTTCCAGATTATTGAGCTCCACTCCTGGTTGAATATAAGAATCAAAGATGTAGAGATAATTCCTAAGCCAAGCCTTGCTATGGCCTTCTAAGATCCCTTGCCAACTAAGAATAAAATGGATAATGGCTTCCATTTTCAGCCATACTTGATAAAATATAGCATTCTCTCAAATAACCAGAGAGGAGCATGGAACAATGGCTAGCTCAAAGCTTCGAGGGGGATGCATGATGTAAATTTTTGGGAGAGGGATCCTAAGTTTCTCATCGATACTTAGAATAGCTTCTTCAAGACCTACACACTAGACTAGATTGAAAACATTATAGAAAAGCCTAATCATTGCCCACTTCTCTACTTTGGCTCTAGCTAGACTACCTATAAAGGAACCTACAATTTCATTGTTGGTTCTCCAAGAGAAATCATAATTGGAAATACCTTCCCCTAAGACACGGCTCATAACAATCCTAGTCATGTCATCCACAGGGTTTAAAAGTCGATTCCATCTTTTTGGTTTCACATTACCTCTAAATGCCATGGTCTGCACCTCCGAGGCATGAAAAAGATTGACATTGGTTTCCATACTATGGTTGTCACTAAATCAAGCTGAAAGAGAAGGGGATAAAAAGCCTCCAATACCAAGTTGAATATAAATAGAATCCTAACAATCTCAAACGAAGGATCTAGAAGAGCCTCAAATACTTGACATCATTTGCTAATGCCACCTACATGGAACTGAATCATAATGATATATGATGTTGCCTCATATCATGAAATGATGGAAAAAATAAGAATGAAAAAAATAGGTTACAAATGTTTGAAGTAAAAATTATAAAAGCACTACCTAGAGAATGATCAGATCTAGGGATAAAGATACTAATAGTATTCAAAAATTTGTTTCCATATAGAAACTACTATTGTCTAACTCTTATTATTTTAAATTAAAAAACCTTTATTATTATTATTTTAAAATTATATTTTGAAGTCTATCAATTTTTTGGGAGGTCTTGACTAGTTTTTCTCCATTTTCCCCTTTTTTTGCTATGAAGAGTCAATGTTTTCAAGTTTATACATGTCAATATACATATATAAATATAGTTTTTTTATGAATTTATATACTAAGATAAGAATGTGTGCATTTTTTTCCACTTACAAAATTAAGGCTAGTATCAGATGACTAATAAAAAATTATAACTACCAAACATTTTTATAATAGTAAATTCATTTTGGGATGCTAACCCAAAGACCCTGCTAGTGGTACTGCCCCTTGAACTTTCCTAGGGCACTGCTAGAACCCACAATGGGCATTTTTCCTTGACCCCTAAAGCTTGGGGGTGTTATTCCAAAAAATCCATAGTAAGATTTGGGGGGAATTATACTGATTAAAGTGGGGAAAAATTAACCTCCAATTCTAATTAGGCTCTACATAACAACTATCTCCCACTTGGAGACTGATCAAAGTTGACAATAATAACCTCCCACTTGGAGACTGGTCATAGCACTACTAAACCTATAGATCCCATTAGAATGTAAATTACCCTAGACTCTGGTATTCTTTTATCTTTTTCAATCTAGAAGACCAACCAGAGCTCAAGAGGAGTTTAGTTTCTCCCTTGTTACTAGCTTTGTAAACATATGAGGTGGATTACCATCAGTATGTATCTTTTCTAGCTTTAATTATCCATCATCCAAAACTAACCAAATGAAATGGTACTGCAACTATATGCTATTTATCTTTAAATGTAGAGAAAAACAATTGTAAGGTTAATGACACTCTAGCTATTTCTAAGTAAATAGTTATCCCTCTCTAGGCATCCCAATTCTTCCATGAAGAAATAAAGCCATATCATCTCTTTGGTTTCCTTTGTAGTGGATAAATAATTTACCTTTTGCAGCCGAGAAATCCAACTTAGTACTAACCCACCGACAATAAATGCATATCATGTATTACTCTACCTAGTATCAAGATCCCCTACCAAATCTGAGTCAACATAGCCTTAAAAATTAGTAGTAGAGCCCCCAAAATGTAAATATTTACTAGATTTTCCTCTCAAACATTGAAGAATAAATTTGACTGCATTCCAATGCTCAATTCATTGATGACTCATAGACCTGCTAATAACTACCACTACATATACAATATATGACCTAGTACATACCATAGAATACATTAAAGTTCCTATAGCTTCAAAGCATAAGGTACCTTGGACATCTTATCCTCTTCTTGTTTTTCTAGACACATCTCTTTCATCAATTGTAAATGACTAGGTAAAGGTCTGCTAATAAATTTGGCATTATCTATAGAGAAACATTGCAACACCTTCTCAATACATTCAACTTGAGATAATGTTAATTATTTTTTCTTCCCATCTCTGTAAATTTTCATACCAAGGATTTTTTTTTTCTAGCCCAAAATCCTTCACAGCAAATGAATATCCTAACCATTGTTTTAAAACCTTAATCTGATCCATGTTCAACCCAAATATAAGCATATCATCAATATATAAATATAAAATAATGTATTTTTCATCATCCAAACTCTTTAAATAAACATAATGATCTCAATGGCACCTTGTGTAACTATGCTCTTGCATAAAGCCATCAAATTTAAGATACCATTTTTGAGGTGCTTGCTTCAAGCCATATAGACTTTTCCTCAATCTGGATAGTAAATTCTCCTTACCTTTGACCTCAAACCCCTATGGTTGTACCATATATATATATATATATATATATATATATATATATATATATATATATATATATATATATATATATATATATATATATATATATATATATATATATATATATATATATATATATATATATATATGTATGTATGTATGTATGTATATATATATATGTATGTATATATATGTACATGTATATATATATATGTATATGTATACATATATATATATATACATATGTATACATATATATATATACATATATATACATATATATATATATATACATATATATATACATATATATATATATACATATATATATACATATTTATATGTATATATATATATATATATACATATATATATGTATATATATGTATATATATATGTGTATATATATATATATATGTATATATATATATATATATATATATATATATATATATGTATATATATATATATATATATATATATATATATATATAAATGCAAATTTTCAGCAGTTGCAATACTTAAAATAGTAGGAATAGAGGTCATTTGAATAATATGAGAAAACATTTCATCAAAACCAATGCCTTTCTTCTATGCAAATTCTATTACAACTAACCTAGATTTAAATATTTTCTTAGCTCCACCCTCATTATTCAACCTATAAACCCATTTATTGTAGAAATCCCTTTTACTTAGAGTTACTTACATAAATCCCAAGAATGATTTCTTAGTAGGGAGTCCATTTCTTCTATCATTATAGACTTCCATAGAATCTTTACATTTTCACCTATATGACTTCATCATAAAATTCAAGGTCAGTAGAATTTGTTAATACAATAGAATACAAAGAGGGAGAATTTTTTTTTGAAATTTGACTTATCCTTGTTGACCATCTAACATTCATTGGGGTGCATGGTATTTGTTGTTGTAGTTGTTGTAGGGCATGAGGGATTGTTGAAACATCATATTTTTGAGGAGTTTCGAAGATAAGTATGAAGTTTGTTTTTCAATAAATGACTAGAGAATTTTAAAGAAGATATAATGAAGGAGATTTAATTATTACAAATGGAGCAGAAATTTCAAGGTGGAATTATGTTTTCCATGTTTTTAGATTCAATGAAGATGAACTTGATAAAGATCTAAAGATTGCGATTAAGTGGAAGAACTTGGAAAATTTTAGATGAATAGAAAAAAATTCTATTTAAAGGATGAACACAGTATATTTTTTTTTTTTTTGTTTATAAAGTTAATTTTAATAATTTTATTTATGCTCAAGAAGTTGAAGACATAAGGAAACTCAAGAAGAACTACAGTGCGAAGATCAAGAAAAGGAAGTGTTAAATTGATGTATGAAGTGTGTGAATTAGCTAGGAAGAAAAATATATTGAGTGATAAAAATATGTGAACAAGAAAGGTAGTGATAAACCTAAAATATCATTTTAGTGTTACTCTCTAATCATTAAATATAAGAATTTCTTAGCTGATTAGACCTAACAATATTTTGAAATCCTCTATGGTGACATTTTGTTGAATGTCTTGTAAGTTCGTTAGAGTTTGAACAAGGTCTAGATGATTGATGATAAAAATCCTCTAACATGTTCACATTAACAATGCGTATATAACCTTAATAAGTTTGGCTCCTAGCAAAGCTTATTTTAGAAGAGTGAATTTTTTGGGTTGTTAGTTCCTAGGTGTTGTTTCACTTAAAATGACTTCCATGCTAGATACTTGTGTCAAATTGTGTGGATTCTTATGATGTTGCAAGTTTATTTTATTTTTACTATTTACTACTACAACAATATAAGATAGAAGATGAATTTGATACTTAATATATTAAGTTGATAGTTTATTGCAAATTTTAGGTCAGTTTATATTTTGATGTTAGATCTGGTTATTGAGTTAATGATATGAAAGATTATAGTATTTAATTTGGTGAAAATTTGTCTGTAATTCATCTTGGAAATGTAATGATGTCATACAAGTGGCTAAGAGGGGGAGGGGGCTAGGGGAAGTGAATTAGGAACCACTTAAACTTTTCACTTAGAATACTTTTTATTTTATTTATTAGATTTTCTAAACTACTGTCATGCATGGAACATAAGGAAATAAAGAAACCAGAACCATAATACTTTAACATATATTTTATATCCTAGAAACCCTCCAAGGAGAAGGTAAAACTAGGTGGGGATGACACCCACAATGCTTCACTAATGTAGTAATAAAGTTTTCTTGTTAGGGCTTACAATTGATCACTTTAGGTGATCCACTCTATTAGGAGTATGAAGGACTATTTGGTCCACCTTGTTAAAGAATTTTACAATACAATGAAGTATGTACTCCATTCAAAGATCTTATAAAGGGCTGCTAGGTCCACCTTGTTAGAGGATTTACCTAATGCACCTATTAGGATGCAATCAGTAAGATGATCCTTGTTTGCAACTTGATGTTTCTAATATAGATCCTTTAAATATTGTAATCACCAAACTATGATACATGATTCTTTTCTTTTCCCTTTATACTACTTCGTAACTTGCTAATCAAACTTCTCTATCCTCTTCTTGTATTCCATATTCAATTTTGTCACTTGCTTTTTTTTTTCTTCCTCTAATTTATTTCTTATGTTTAGACAAAATGATTCACATTTATTATATATCCATCAAACAATATTTTCATTCTAAGTCATTTTTAGAACAAGAGGTGGCTTTACAATAGTCAAGTTATATCTTTAGGTCAGATGAATGTTGATGCTTAGGCCACACTATGTATTTAGGTGCTATGGTGATTCTCGAGTGAAATAGTGAACTTGGGTAATACTGGATGCTCGGGTGATACTATGCACTTAGGTGACACTTTGAAGTGTTTCTTGAACTGGATGCTTAGTTCACACTAAGAACTCAATGGACATTACTAGGTTGGTTCACACTACTGACTGACTTGGTTTACACTAAGATGACTATTCCACATGATGGTGCTCGGTTAATACTGGGAACTAGGATATTTGGTTGCTTAGGCTATAGTGAAACATGATGACTGAAGGAATTTTTGGCTGTAATATTAACCAACCATCCTAAATTACTTAAGTGTTTTCTCACTAATTGACAATATGTCTTGTTGTAGGGTCAACAATCTCCACCTTTGGTATTAGTGACAAAAACACTTATCATGTGCAATTTTCTCATCAATCCAAAACTCTTGATCAAAATCTTTAGTCAAACTCCCCTATCCATATTCTTGGCTTGGTCACAACTAAATGAATTTTAGTTTTTCAAAATTATTTTAGTTTTTGTTTTATATCTGCATATACATGTATATTTCCCCTTGTACATATTCCTCTACATATACATAGATGTTTCCCCATATACATTTTCCTCCATATTTTCCCCTTTGTTTTTGTTACAAATTCCATAAACATATCTTTACAAGGTTATACAAATATAATTGACGAAATCATGATGCACTTTCAAAATTAGGGACATAGTTTTATCCCACTTTTCTTTCAATAACTTCAAAATGTATAGTTAAATCTATAGTTTAGCTGATAACTCCATCATGAGATCTGCAACTAAAAAGTTTCTATCATGTAGTAGTGTCTTTGCATGTGCAAGATGTTTCTACATTACATCCATGTGGGGAAGCATCATACTCTGAATACCTATTAATGTTTCCCTTATGCTAGCTTCTTCCCTAAGTAGTTCATTCTATAAATTTGTCAAAAATCTGACCTTGATAAACTGATTGGAACTAGTAGTTAGGTCAAGAGCTCACTAACTAGCACTATTCTTCAAGTCCTCATCAATCTTGTCTAGTTTATCCTTTATTTCCTTAGTGAAATTTGAAGTATCACATAATTTTAAAAATAAAGATACAATATTATTTACAACTCCTTCTAATGTAGCAATGGGAGTGGAAAATTCCACTTGATCAATGGGAATCTTCTTGGCTACATTTTCCAAAACTTTATTCTCAAATATTCTTTATGCCCTTTGTGGAAGTTTATCTTGGCCATCTAAATTCTTACTGAATTTATGTACAATGTTAATCAATTTTTCAATGATAGGGGCTTCACTATTTACCTCAACTTCCATCCCATCCAAAAATATGTCCTTGATATCTTCAAGAACCTTTCCTTTGTCCCTTTCTTCCTTGGGTTTCTATTCCTGAGCCCTTTTTCTCCATAGCTCACTCAAAATATCCATTTGTTCAGTAGAGAGATTAGATTAATCCCAATTTGGAACCACAATCTCTTTATCAAGGTCAATCCCTTTTGTAAGCTTTTCTTTTTTTTCCCTTGGCACTCAGAGAAGGTATAATTTATTTTTCTTTACATTCATCCTTCTCTTCACCACTTGATTGACTCTTGCTTTCTTTTCTGTTTCCTTTGTCAACTGTGCTCTCGTCCTCATTTTATTTCTGCTCAATTATGCTTGGCCTAGAGGTACTCAGATTTTGTTTCTTTTTTCTACTTGGGTGGATGAAGAACTTTCTTTCTCCTTCTCTTTAATCTCTATCTTCTCTACACTTGATGGAATAATGGATTGTCTTGGAAAATTGGGTAGAGAAGCTATTACCGTAGCTTCCATAATCTTTGAATATGATTCTTCAATTTTTTTTACATCTGGTGTTGCACCATTATCTACCTTATTCTCTTCCTCAAAAAAAGTTTTCCACAAATTTGTTGTGGACTGAACAACCTCTTCTATTTTATTTGAAAATATTTGAATCTAGGAGTTTTCCTTTTATCATGCTCAGTCATGGCCACCTTGATTTATTCTTTAGTAAAATGTGGCATGACACTTTTCAATGTCTTTTTTCTAATGTGTTTATTTCTATTTTTACAAAAAAATTCCATCTTTGAGTTACTACCTTAAGTAAGGTTTCTAGAACTCATTAGGATCATATTTTCATCTTGACATCTTCTCAACCAAGGAATTTTCAATTTGTTACTTCTCCTTATTGCTTTTGGATTCATATATGATATATTTGAATTTGGCCATGCCACTTCCTTCCATAAATCTCTTCAACTACTGCTCAAAGGATAGTTGGGGATTCTTCAATTGGATTATATGTGTATTTTCTTCTTCCTCTCCATCATCATCCTCTTGAAGTTTCAATTTCCTCCTTGACTTTTTGGCAGTGGTGATCATAGGGGTAGAAACCTTCTTAGGTATAGCTTTCTTTGGTGTAGTCTTGATCACTTTACCTTTCTTCTTTGGAGGTTCTTCTTCTCTTCTTTTTCCTACTGTTCCTCCTCTTCCTATTCATCCTTCCCTTTTTCCTTAATGAGCATAATAGAGTCATCATTCTTGTGAAATTTCTTCTAAATATTTTCCATTCTTTTCTTTCCTCTCTTCAAAATTTAAGGAATCTTTATTTCTAGATATATTCTTGTTTTAGCCTCTTCATAGGTTCCAAAATAAGTACCCTTAGGGTCAGTTACCTCATTCGATAGAGCCTCAATTATTTCCTTGGTATCATCAATATTTACTTCATAGCCCAAAGGTTTTACCCATGCTATCCTAGGTATGACTACTTAAATATGAGTGTCATCATAGTCAACTAGAAAGAAAATATTTTGTTTATAATGCTTAACTAGTTGTTGAGGAATCCTATATCTATTCTACATCTTTTCCTTAAAATTCTCAAAATATGCATCCATAATTCTATCAAAATTTTCTCCTAAGTCATTGATGAATTCATTGATGTGATATAGATGTTAGGATTAACTTCAAATAGAAATAATAGTTACATGAAAATATAACCAATATCAAAAAATAATAGATCAAACAAAAGAGAACACAAGACACCAAGATTTAACATGGTTCACCCAATCCCTAGGCTACATCCACCAACAACGAGTCCAATATTATTATTATCCACTGATTACAATTTCCAATCTCTTACAACTCAATACCACCACAAGAAGCTACAATATCACCATTAGATTATGAAATCCTTAACCCTAAGCCTTTTTATACAAGTTTATGCCACTTACAAAATTAGGGATCAAATAAGTCATCCAATAAGAAAAATGGCAGCCAACAACTTTTTCAATATAAGGTCATTCTTGGCTTCAAGGGCACTACCTCTGAAAACTCCCATAGGGGTGTTTCCCCTCAACACCACCCTATACTACCATAGGGAGCACACTTGGGGTGCTACTCCAAGACCCTATAGGGGCATTAGCCCTTGACCTCATCTTGGGGGCACTGCCCCCAAACCCTCATAGAAATAATATGGAGAGAAAACTGTGCCAAATAAACCTCTCAGTCTGATTAGGCTCCACATCACAAAAATAAACAGGTCTATCCTTGATATAAAACACATTACCCTTAGAAGGAAATAACCTTTTCACATAGAAAAATAGACATACTAGAAGAGAGCTACACTTACACAGATTCTTCTTTGATGCCGAAATGCTCTCCATGTTATTGCTTAATTGATTTAGCCACAAGTTGGTTATGTCAAAAGATAGATTGTTCTTCACAACCTTGTTACAAGAAATATTTTATCTTCATCTTCCATTTCTTTGTCATTTATTGCTTTTTTATTTTGTTCCATTACTTCACATAGCCTAACTGAGTGACTTTTTTTTCTCTCTTTTGAAGTTCTTGGGTCAAACCACAAACTTGTGTCACCCTTTTGTGAAGGAAAAGGCTAACAAAATTACAATTGTTCACCTTCAATAATTATAAACTTGTACTGTTATTTAGAATTTCAAAATTGATTAAACTAATGAAATATGTAGAAATTGTATAATTTTTAAAAATTATTTAAATTAAGAATTGATATATTTTCATAATTTTTATGGATTTTTTTTAGTTGTTGAAAACTACTGAAAATTAGGTGTCTAGTTCCCACCACAAAACTATATGGAAATAAAATTATTTCCCTTTGATCTTAGACTATGTTATAGATAGCATATATATCTAGAGCATTCAAAAATAAAAATTGTCTTTAGAGTTATATTTCCACTTTTATAATTATTCAAAGTTCAACTCACCTGAAATTGATAGTATTTATCTCCCACCACATTTTTCAAAACAAATCTATTATAACCAGAGTAAAAATTATACATTCTAGAAAAGGACTCTCTCCTCTAGAACATCATATAACTTTTAAATTTTTATTATATGATTTATTATTTTTTTCTTTCTCAAAATTGACATATTTTCAACTATTAAAATATGTGCTTGTGGAATTTTTTAATTATAGTATAATATATCTAATTAAAACACTATAAACTCTATATGAAAATATTCTTGACTTTGGGATCTATAAAATCATTTTTATAAGTTATTAAAAATATGTCATAAATAATTGAAAGAATTATTGAAAAGTTAGTTTTCTAAAATAATTATATTTCATTAGTAATTGGATACAAACTAGTATAAAACATTAATTTAATAGACATACTCAAATTCAATCATTCTAATTAGTCAGCCTGAAAGGTGACACAACTTTGTACTTTTACCCTCCTTACCTCTTGTATAATGGTATTTCTTCCTAGTAGATCTTTTATGGCTACATCTACTTCTTGTAAACTTCTTTCTCTATAGAGGTCTTCTATTCTTCCTTCTATGTAGAGATTGTCATATATCTACGTAGCTGATTCTTTTTAGAGAGTGAGTGAGTTGCTCCTTGAGTTTCTTGATTTGTTCCATAGCCATATGTAGCTCTAGTTTGTTATTTTCAATAGCTTTCTCTAACTTATACACTTCCATTTCCTCATATCTTTACCCTTAAGTTGTTAAGCCTCTCATAGGAGAACCTTTCTTTGATATCAATTATTAGAAATATAATGACATATAGGTGACTAAGAGGAGTGGGACTGGGGTGAATCAAGAACCACTTAACACTTTTCACTTCGAATAGGGTGAATTCACCAAGTTGTGGTGCCAAAAAGATGACACACTATTATTTTTTCAAAATTTCCTAAAGCATGCACTCACTATAGCCTGGGCTTCACAAGCCTTAGTTTTGTGGAGCCTAGGAGCATACATGTGCTATGTGGAATTACATAGTCCCTATATGCCATAACACATACATGCTATGTGAAATATTATAAAAGGCCTACAAACCCACAACCCATATTATTTTCTCCCATTTCTTTTTTTGGTTGCCTTCTCTACCCCCAATAGCGTGAACACATTTTGTAGAAGGTGAAAACTTTTCTTTATCTCCTCCTCAAAATTCTTCCTTATCACCAGAGATCAAGATCAGGTTCATCGAGTATGACTTCTAATCTTGTTTTTCATTATTTTGTATGTTTTAGCATTATTTTTTATATATTTTTAGTTTTACTTTAAATTTGATTAGTTTTTTAAAATGCAATTAGTTTCTTATTATGAAAATGAATAATCAACCAAATCCCCATCCTAATTAGCAAAATCCTCCACAAAATTAAAATATAAACACTCTCACAAGAACAAAATAAAAACCCTCCACAAGATCAAAATGAAAACCCTCATTAGGAAGAGCAAGAACCTCTGCAACCTCTACTGATTGAAATAAATCCTCTTGGAACATAAGAAAATATAATGAATGAAATAGAAAGAGGGAAAAATTAATTAGAAGAAATTATTGGCAAGTTAAAATCTTGCTAGAAAACTAATCCTACAAAAGAACAATTGACATCCTTTAGTCCATTGTGATCTAGGTAGCTTCTATTAGTGGTTAGTTGGATTTTTGGCATGTTAAGAGAGAATTAAAAAAAAGATATTATGAAAACAAATTATCCTATGAAGATGTAAAAACTAAGCAAATAACAAAAGATGACATGTTTGCATTATTTAAAAAGATGGGAGGAGAAGAAGCTATTAAAATTACAACTAAAAGGTTCCCCATCCACTGGTGCATCTATGATGATATAAGAAATAAATTTTTGGATAGATGGTGGATGATCTTTGATTCCCATCCTTGCAATAATCATGAGGTTCCAATATATTTCTTAAGGAAATTATATTGTGAATTTCTCATCAGGGAGATTCCTAATTATTTTGACATGTTAGATTCTCAGGGTAGAGGTGGGGGGTCATCATTTGAGAGGCCAAGGGCACATCATGACCCTAATGCAATTAGGGAACCTATTGTCAATCCATAGGATGCGCATGTCATTATTCCTTCAGTTATGAAGGAACATGTAGAGGTCAGTACTCTAGGGACTATTAATACTTTGGCACAAACCATCATTCATTGTGCTAATCCATTAGTTAAGGAGGAGCCTTCTTTGCACAATGGTCACATATACATGCCATGTTGATCCTTATGCACATTTGGTAGTCATGTTAGAGATACTATGGATGATGGGATAGTCACTAATGACTTCCTAAGTGATATTTAGCATTGACACACAGGTAAATTACAATTATAATAAACTAATTTGATCACATTTCGTATGTATAGTGAATGAACAATAAATTTGCATGTCTTCACATTTTTGAAATGGGGTTTCAAGCTTTGGGTTTAACCATGGAGGAAACTATGTAGTTAAGCATGCTCAGGCTAGAGTAGTACTAGGATGGGTGACCTACTGGGAAGTCCCAATGCTTCACCCCTGTGAGCATCACCTAGATCAATGAGTACTAAGTGTTCCATTTATTCTCATGAGAGATGGATTCATGTTGATTCACTACTCATGAAACATGGGTCAATGAGTTTGAATAAAAAATCACACAGTTAAATCCTGATAGCAATATCACAATGTCTTCATATTGTTCAAAATTTAGGGTAAGAGTGTTGATATCCCTAGTACAGATTTTTTAGCCCCAATTTTTGTCTATTCGACAATTCAAAAAGTATGTATATATTTAATCATTTCAATTAATATATATATTTATTAAGTAATCATATGAAGGATTGAAAAAATAAATTTATCCATGTGCATTAGTTCTCTACTAGAACATCAACATTCACAAGGGACTCTAAGCTTAGGCATGATACAAGCTTCATAGATGTAAATATGTTTCATGTTAATTTAATTCATTTGATTATATTATTTTATATTAAAAAAATATGTAAATTATATTATATAATTTTTTTTTGTTGACATCAGAGACTCCACCTCATCTTTGCCAGTCCATCGATCATGGAGTTGTTGCCTTGATGGCTAGTTTAGAGCCATTTACTAAGGTATGAAAGAGTTTTCATAGTTTTAGTTGTTATTTATAATAGTTAGTATTCAAATTTCAAATGGTATTTGTAAGTATGATTGAGAGATTATATTTATTAAATTGTTGTAGGGCCTTGTTACTCCTGATCATCTGTGAGCCTTTGAGGTGGATATACAGAGTGACTATTTGATGGCAATAAGATAATAATTAATTTAGTGTGTACACATATTTTATTTTAATGTATAATAATTATTGATTGATATATACTTTGTTTGTATTAGCTCCAGTTAGACAGGAGCCTAAACAAAATGATGAGTGAGTATGTGAGGAAGGCCCCATCATCCCTATCATCTCCCTCTACGTAATGACTAAAGACCTCTAGGGATTTGTTTCCTTCCCCTCATTATATTGTAATTTCAAATAGTATTTGTAAGTATGATTGAGTGATTATATTGATTGAATTGTTGCAGGGCCTTGTTACTCCTGATCATCCATGAGCCTTTGAGGTGGATGTATAGAGTGAATATTTGATGGAAATAAGAAAATAATTAATTTAGTGTATACATATATTTTATTTTAATGTATAGTAATTATTGATTTATATATACTTTGTTTGTATCAGCTCCAATTAGAGAGGAACCTAAACAAGATGATGAGTGAGCAAGTGAGGAAGACCCCATCATCCCCATCATCTCCCTCCATGCAATGACCAAATACCTCTAGGGATTTGTTTCCTTTCCCTCATGGGAAGGAGAAGATATAGGGATGGACACACGCATAGGAATTAGTGGACATATATCTTGCATTTTATGTTTTAGATTACAATAAAAATAGGTTTTGAAGGGCCCCTAAAACTCTTTAATAAAAATAGAAAAAATAAAGCATTAAAGTCTACCAGGTTTTACAAGGACTTGAAACCTACTGAAAAAAAACAACAACATCAAAATCAGGTTTTACAAGGACCTGAAACCACAAAAAGTATCCAATACAAACACCTAGGTTTTACAAGCATCTGGAACCTAGTTTAAAGACCAGATAAAAACAAGGAAACAGGACCAAAAACAAAAAAAAGTAACTACAACCAGCAATTAAGACCAAAAGCAGGGACAAAAGCTAGAGACCACAACCTAGAGAAAGCTACTACTATAGCTCTTTAGTCATTTTAACAACCTTTTTTCCAATCTCTGTAGTATCTTGAATGGAATCAGTAGTTGAACCACCAATAGCCTCCTGAGCTCGCTTCCTAAAACTCTTCTTGGTTCTCTTACTTGGACCCCTTGGTGATATAATCTCTTCATTTGTGCATTTTCCAAGACTAGTAGCCATAGTGCAGATACTAGAAGTCACCTATTCCATTTTATTACTTTCCTTAATAAGCATCCAGAGGTTTTGTTCATAATCCTTGAGTTTTTTTGGGATGTTTCCCACCTACATTTCCATCTGGCTAATTTTAGCACAGTCAATATCCTGGTTTTGTTGCACAACATCCATTTTCTTTTTCAGACCAATTATTTCATTATATATCCATGAATCAACTTGAAGTATGGAATCAACTTTGAGCTTAGCAAAATGCAAAAAAGAAAGCATAGTATCCCTCTATGGAGAATCATTCTTGTCCTATTCCACAACCTCTATGGTAGGTGAAGCAGTCTTATTTGTCTGTTCCTCCTTCCTTATAGCAATAGGGTCCTCATTCTTGTCCTATTCCATAACCTCTCTAGTAGGTGAAGTATTCTTAATAGTCCATTCCTCCTCCCTTATAGCAACATGGTCCTCTTTAGCCTTTTCCATCTCTTCTTCACCAACACTAATATCACTCTAATTACCCTCATAACCAATGTTACCCTGATCTATGTTTTCTTCACTATTTTCTTTGTCATCCTCTTTCCCACTTTTTCCTTTGCTCTTCGGGTAACCTTCTAGATTGGAACTAAAGTCTCTAATATCTATGTTATCCTCTTCCTTAGGCATATCATCCTCATTAATTTTAGATTTCTCAAACTCAATGTCCTTTTCCATCTTGTGCTTTTGAGAATGTGAGGTTTTACATCTAAGAATCCTCTTTTTACCCTTAACATTCTCTTCATTCTTACTCTTTTTAGAGTGAGAATCAGTGGCAGAACCCTTATTTTTATCTAATGAGGGAGTGGAAACAATGGACTTTTTTTAACAGTAACCCTCAATAAGGAGAATCAACCCTTCATGTAAAATAGGATGCGACTCCTTCTTCCAATGAGCATGTAAATTTTGAAGAAAAGAAAACCGCAAATAGAAAGGAAAAGAAAGCCTATCCTTATGTCTAAAATGATTGAGGAAAATAAAGTGAAATTTATGTACTCTTTTATTTCTACCATCTAGAATGAAATACTCATGGGTACAGGAGAGCACATCTTGCCAAATTTCCTTTATCTGGTCCACATCATAGAAATCTCCATTTTTTTCCAGATTTTTCTCCTTCGCATCCATCTTAGGAAATTTTTTGAAAGCATAATTTGAAATGTTGGTTTGTTTACTAAACTTGATGCCTTCTGTGGGTAAACCAATAATCTCAGCTATGAAGTCCTCCGTCAATTTCAGAGTAACACCATGTAAAGAAACCTTGTCCCTAGTCTAGTTTTTAAAAAAGGGTATGGTGACATGCGGTTTGAACCTATGTAGACATTCCAAATAATTGGTCACATTTCCCTTCTATAATATCTCCCAAATGTCCTTCCTAGCCTTCTAGTTGCTACAGTTTTTTGGGTTCTTGTTTTCATGGCTCACCTCCCATTTTTAGAGAATTGCAGAGAATAGCTAAAACTAGAAGCAACCAAAAGTGGAAAGCAAACAAGTTAAATAGATACCAAATTTTCATCACATCACATAAAACCTACTTTAGAGATGACATGTGCAAAACCTGCATTGTAATCACATAAATGTACTTTCTCAGGGAAGGAATACTGACAACCATAGGCCCACTACCAAAAATCATTAAATTGTTAATCTTGGAAAATCTTTCCCACCTTCACATGAGTAGCATCATATAATAAGATCTTTTAGATCAATGTGTTTGTTTAGTTCACCAATCCACGTCACCTTATATCCCATCTAGACTGCATGGTTGGCAACCCAGTCAGCTACCCTATTAGCCTCATGATAGGTGTGGGATATTATGACTTTTTCAAATTTATTAATAAGAGTTATAATCTCCATGACCATTTCCTCAATCAACCAAGTAATTGAATTTTTTTTATTGAGCATGTTAATAATATTTAATGAGTCACCTTCCAACCATAGTTTTGGGTAACCCAAATCAACTGCTAACTTTATAGTATATAGAGCAGCAATACCTTCAGCAATGTGGCTATTAGAACTACCTATAGGAACTAAACTGGCATCCATTATATTGCTTGCATGATCTCTTAAGACCCCTCCACATCCTACTCTTCCCGGATTGCCCTTTGTAGCACCATCAAAGTTCCCTTTAATCCATCGATTAGGGGGAGTATTCCATCTTCTAGTCAATCTTGGGTTATCAATTTTCAAATTAGGACCTTGTGATTGCAAAGGATTGTCAATTTGAAAAGTTTGAACTATTTTCCTTTGAGATTTAAAATTTTCCTTTATTGCTCTAACAATATTTTGTCCAAGCACCCATCTTGGCAAATCTTTATTTCTAAAGATTCTATTATTTCTTTCTTTCCAGATGCCCCACTAGAGATGGGGAAGAGTTATTTTCCATAGAAGTTCAACATCAAAATCCTTAGAAGGACACTTCCAACTTTTAAAACAAAGTTCAACATTGTTTTGATGAACCCAATTTATATTCCAGTAATTAAGAATCTTGGTCCAAACTTGTTGACTATAAGAACAATTCAAGAACAAATGGTCTCTATCTTCAAGTCAATTTTTACATAAGATACATCTATTTACCACATTAGTACCTCTTTTTTGCAAATTATCTTGGGTGTGGATTTTATTTTGAAGCATAATCCAAATTTTTTTTTTTTTAGGTATGAGACCCTTAATCCAAGCTTGAGACCAAAAAGGTTGATTACCCTTCTCCCTAGAAGTAAAGAGAGTAGAAGCTTTAAATTGGCCACTAGGATCAGCATTCCATATCATCTCATCCTTATAAGTAGGATATAGAAAAAAAGCATTCAAACTTAATTTAATGTTATTGAAGCCTTGATCAATATCAGCCAATTTCACCCAAGAATTGTTATGCCAATAATGACACACTAAAGTGTCATACCTTTGCTTACATATGTCAACTTGAGCAATATCTTGAAAGTCTTCTAGCAGAGGATGATCCATTAACCAAAAATCTTCCAAAAATCTCACATTTTGCCCATTTCCAATTTTCCAGGAGTATTCTTTGTCCCCTGAACTGCTCCCCATATTGCAGATGGATAAAGAACATTAGGGGAAGAAAGGAAATCAAATAAAGTATTGGCATTGAAAAGGTACCTATGTTTCCATATAGTGCTCCATTCTTTGTCATCATGATAAGTTATCCATCCTTGTTTAGCCAAAAGAGCTCTACTCATACTTCTTATTCTCTTGATTCCAAGTCCACCTTCTCTAATAGGCTTATAGACTTGGTCCCAAGATATTAAAGGAAATCCATTTTTTTCCTCAGTACAAGTCCATAAAAAATTCCTCTAAATTTTATCAATAGTATCTACAAATTTCACTAGAATTTTAAATAGGCTCAAAGCACAATTTGGTATACCTTGAAGACAAGCTTTGAGAAGAGTTAATTTACCTACCTAACTTAAAAGATTTCCTTTCCAGCCCACCAACTTCTTATTGAATTTATTAATGAGATCTTCCCAAAAGGAATTAAGGGCTTTCAAAACTAAAGGTAGACCCAAATAGATAGAAGGGAAAGATCCTATATAACACCCAAGGATTTTAGCAATTTTATTCTGTCTAGGAATTGGGGTGTTGATAAAAAACACAACACTTTTATTCTAATTAACCAATTGACCTAAGGCTAAGGAATACAAATTAAGGGCTTGCTTCAGATTTCTGGCTTCATTGACTTCAGATTTACCCAAAGATGGTATCATCAACAAACTGACCATGAGAACAAATGAGAGGTTGGGGAGAAGGCTGAAAACCTTTAATAATACCTTTTTGAACCAATTCCCCTATGTATCTCCCCAGACAGTCAGCCATAATAACAAAAAGATTGGGGGATAAAGGGTCTCCTTGTATTAGATCTCGGGAAGGGATGAAAAAATGAGAACTTGAAATCAACTAATAAATAGTTCCAATGACCTTATGGTCAAAATAAAAAGCATGTAAAATTTTAGATAGGAATGCCCATTCAACTCTATCATAGGCCTTAACAATGTCCACCTTCATAATAAATCCCTGATTATTAGAATAGGACAAGGAATGAATATTCTCATGGGTAGAGATGACATAATTAAGAATTTTTCTACCTAGGATGAAGCCATTTTGTTGATCAGTAATAATAGAAGGAATCACCAAAAGTAATCTCTAGAAGTAAGGACTTTGGAAATAATCTTATAGAAAGAATTACAAAGGCTGATTGGACTAAACTGATCCAGAGAATCAGCTCCAATCTTCTTGGGAATCAGACAAAGGAATGTGGAATTGATTTCCTTTAGCATTTGTTTTGCTCCATAAATTTCCTTCACAACATCACAAACATCTTTTCCAATGAGTTTCCATAATTTTTGAAAGAAAAACATGGGAAAAGTTTCTAGACTAGGTGCTTTGTCTCCTCCTAGAGAACAAACAACTTTGAAGATTTCTTCATCTTTGGGAATAGAGTTTAACAATTTATTCTATTCCTTCGAAACCAAAGGTGGAATTACTCTAAGAAGATCAGCCTGGTGATTTAGACTAATATTGGGATCAATAGTCATTAAAGAAGAGAAAAAGGCAACCATTTCTTCCATAATGTCCTTATCCTTAGTAATCTTCAAATCTCCCTTCTTTAGATGTGAAATGTGGGTTTTAGCTCTATGCATAAGGGTGGAGGGATGAAAGAAGCTGGTTTTTTTGTCTCCTTCACTCAGCCATATCATTCTTGATCTTTGTCTCCAATAGAATTCTTCTTTAGTAATGATGTCATGATATTGGACCAAATTTTCATTTTCTTCTTTAATAAGGTCAGGAGAGTATCGTTCCTTCTGAACTTTATCCTAAATTCTTTGGATATCTTCCTTGATAGTAGATTTGTTCTAAAAAATATTACCAAAATAGTTTATGTTCCATATTTTAACTTCTTTTTTAACATTTTTGAGCTTAGAAGCTACTCTATAGAGTGTAGTACCTTCAATGTCTATATCCCACCATTCAGCCAGTTTACTTTCAAACTGTGGATGCTGCATCCACATCTTTTCAAATCTAAAATGAAATCTTTTCTTGAAATTTATCTTTGTAGTAGTAAAGATCAGAGGAAAATGATCTGACCCAATTTTTTGAAAAGCTTCCAGCTTACAAATAAAATCTTTTGTCCAGGTAGGAGAGATAAGAGCATGGTCGAGGTGATCCTAAATACATTCATTACCAACTCTCTTATTACTCCAAGAAAATTAGATTCCATGGAGATCCATATCCATTAAACCCTCCTTGTTAATGAAATCCATAAGATCTAGTCTTCCTTCCAATTGACTCAAATTTCCTCCTTTTTTCTCATGGTCATAGAGAGGAACATTAAAATCTCCCATAATGATCCATTGACCAAAATAATCCTTACTTATGATATTGGAAAGAGTATCCTAGACCTTTTTCCTAAGGTTCTTATTGTTGGGAGCATATATATTAACAATATATTAATCTTCCTTATGATCAATGGTAGTAATTTTGGCTACCATTAGATATTTACTAGCATTTAAAATAGTTCTTGAGTAACAATTTTTCTTCCATAACATTAGAGTTCCCCCTGAAGCACCTTCTGAACTACTAGCATTGATTGAATGATTTTTAAAGGAATTAATTTGTTTAGCTTTCTCTTTATCAATCTTTGTTTCTTGCAACAAAAGAAAATCTAGCTTCTACTCTCTAACAAAATTCTTGACAAAATCAAGTTTATGTATGCTATTCAACCCCCTAATATTCCAAGTTATAATTTTCATTACTATTTTTTATGGGTAAATTCTAGAATAGTTTCTTGTCTTCCATCAGCAATATCCTACATACTCTCTAATTCTCTAGTTTTCCTAGCAGATCTTCTTCTAGGTTTATCTAGGGTACCAACATCTAGTTTCACCTTAGTTTTTTGATCCACTCTTCTTCTAGATTTATCTGCGGTATGATCATTTGGTTTCACCTTAACTTACTGATCCACTTTACTGCTTCTTGTCTCTACCACCTTAGAAATAGTATTGATCTTTTTTTTTCAGCCTTTTTCTTTTGATTTTTTTTATGCTTTGAATCTTTTCCTTCCTTGAAACTTCTAGGTCAAGATCATTCCTAAAATGAACAATATCTTTACACTTAGTAATATCTAGAGAGCCCAAAGGGTCAAAATCCCGGATCTCCTTGAACTGGATATTATGCAACTCTCTCTCCTCTAACAAAACTCCAGAGTTAGCCAGGATTTTCCCCTCCTCAAGAATCTCCTTCTCATCTAGATCTCCCCATCAATCTTCCATCCTTTGATAAATAACAATTTGTTTCATTAAATCTGCCAAGTCTTCTATACTTTTTTCTAACCTCACAGATTGAAAGATAGATCCATTGTCAACTTTTTCAATATTCTCTTTCTCAGGTTCTAGCACAGATCTATTCCCCATAGATGTATTCCTTTCCTTTTGAATATTCTCAATATCTTTATCAGTTGCTTCATCTTGAGCTTTTAAATTCATGATCTCCTCCTTCTCTTTCAAGTGAGAAGCTATAGGTTTCCACACTTTCTTCTGAACTATAGCCTTCTTCACTTCCTTTTTAGTTCTTAAATGATTCTTACTTTTATTGGGACAATTTTTGACCAAATGACCCTATTTTTCATAGGCATAGTGGGAATTTGGAAGATCTTAGAAAATAATTTCCCGTGTTTTCTTTCCAAGCTTAGAAATTAATTCCACCTTTTATGGAAGATGATTTAGATCTGCCACCTTAACATATAGTCTAGCACTATGAAGTTTGGTTCTAGTAGCCATTGCATTATCCAAAGCCACTAGTTCACCAAATGAACTAGCAATACCTTTAAAAATGTCTTCACATGCCAAAATTCTAAAGGGAGGCCAGGGAGTCTAGCCCAAATCAGAGTGGTTAAGAAAAAAGTGTCAAATAAATCCATATTTGGCTCCCATTTTTTAATAGTGAGAGAACTTTTTCCAAATGATCACAGGCCTCCACAAAGAACTAGATTCTTATCTTATTTGCAGTTGAAAATAAATGAGGAAAAGCCATTCGACATTGGAGCTATATCCACATCTGCATGAATAACCCATTTCTATTTGACCATTTTCCTCAGAGAATTTAAAATTGGTCTAGCCCCTAAAAATTTTCCCACTAGGGTGAAATCCATGAAAGACATACAAAACTCAACTAAAGGATCTAGGATAAATATTTGAAACTCACCTTTCTCCCAGTAGGATTTAGCAGTCACCGACAGAAAGGATGATTTACCATTAGGTTTTTTTCCAAAAAGGGAAGACCATCTCCTTTGCTCTAAAAATCCAACCTTTGGCTCTTTAGAAATCTTTTCCTTATTGGTCTCGACATTAACCAAAGGGATTTTGTACTTCTCAAAAACCTACCTCAGTGCGTGAAATGTAGAAGGGGTATCCAAGAGAGGGTCATGGACACCACAACTTGTGCTTGTTTCACACATAGACTTTCCATTGTCCACATTGGCCATAAAGATGCTTTCAGTCCCATCATTCTTTGGAATGTTCTTCTCAACACCCCCTATAGTTCCTCCAAGATTTGTGCCCCTTGAAAAATTATCCCAAATTAGTTTCCTACCTTCCTATAAACTAGCTAATTTGAAAATGGTGAGAGCACCCATGCTGACTCACTGATACTAATCTTGTGATCATCTTGCATTTTATTTTACTGGACATATTTGACATACATTTTATGTATACATGACATTATATATTTGATGTATGACATATATTTGATGCATGGCATTATTAGACTTATAACTTTGATACATTAGTTTGTTCATGTATGACATTATTGGTTATCATAATATATATCTTTTTTTCTTGTTTACATTTTAATTATTTTATGTATTTAATTTTAATGTAATTTTCATCCAAAATAAGGGTAGGAATCATTATAATAAGATTTGATAGTATCTTTTGACATGTGAATAAGGATATGATATTAATTTATATTTAGATTATACAAGTTATGAGTACTTTTGATTATGAGTAACTTATTTGGAGCTTTTGTTGGGATGAAAAATAGTGAAACTTGAATTCTTATTACTATTATATAATTAACATTGAAATTTTAATCTTGAGTTGGTTGCATTATATGTAAATGTCTAAGCTTGAATCTTAGTGTCATCATAAACATGTCAAGAGTTTATATATGTTTTATCTTCACAACATGAGAAGACTTAAAATAAAGTTTTTAATATATTCATGGAATTTAATATCAAGATTGTTTTCTTATCCATCTCTTCAAGAGCTTCATTCATTGAAACATATTATATATGCTCTTCTTATGATTCTGTAGCTATAGTTGTTGCATATTTTATTGCATATCTATTGCATGAAATTATCCACTATGCATTAACTACACTATCTTTTTAATTCTTCCAAGTATCGACACAAAATATTTAGTGACTTTTATGATTAATTTTGTCTAGCATGCCTAAGAATGTTTGAGAGACCAATGGGGTGGAACAAGATTGGAACTAGGGTTTATTTGACTACCTATAGATAATAGAGTAGACAATTTGATCCAATGATGAAGGGTTAGAGAGATTCACCTATTGGCAAGTACTAGCCAATACTGCAAGTTTCAGCATCACTCGAGATTGGGCCAAAAAATAAAAATGAGATCAAATCTCCAAAAAGACAGCGAGGTTATTATAGGTATTGAAAACATGATCCTATAGAACATGGCATTGCATCCATACCCCACACAAGCTCTAAGATATGCCCCATCAATTTTTTTTCTTGATGGCATTTAGTGTCTCTTAGGGTCAATTATGTCTCGCATGCCCGAGAGTTTTTGAGTAGTCAACAAAATGAAACAAGCTTGGGACTAAGGTTTATATGACCACTTAGAGCTAATAGAATAGACAATTTGATTCCATGATGAAGGGTTAGAGAGATTCACTAGTTGGTGACTTTGTACTAGCCAACACTACAAGTTTTAACATCACCTAAGATGTAGCCACAAAATAAAAAAAGAATCAAATCTCAAAAAGTGATAGAGGTTATTTTAGGTGTCAACAACATGATTGTGTAGAACCAAAAATTGTATCCATACCTTGCACAAGCTTTGAGATATGCCCCTTCAAAGATTGTTTCCCTATGGCATTTAGTGACTCTTAGAGTCAATTCTTTCTAGCATACTTGAAAATGTTCAAGCATTCAATGGGATAGAACAAGCTTAGATTAAGGTTTACCTAGCCACAAAGAGCTAATGGAGCAGACAGTTCAATCCCACAATGAAGGGTTAGAGAGATTCACCAATTAGTGACTTTGTACTGACCAACACAAAAAAATTCAACATCACCTGAGATGGGGCCACAAAACCAAAATAGAATTGAATCTTTAAAGAGAGAAAGAGGTTATTATAGGTGTCAACAACACAATCCTATAGAACCCAAAATTGTATCCATACCTTGCATGAGCTTTGAGATATGCCTCATCAAAGATCACTTCCCTATGACATTTAGTGAGTCTTAGGGTCAATACCATTTGGAATGTGTGAGAATGTTCAATCAGTCAACAAGATAGAACAAGCTTAAGACTAGGGTTTACTCAGCCACTTAGAGATAATAGAGTAGATAATTTGATCCCATGATGAAGGGTTAGAGAGATTCACTAGTTGGTGACTTTTACTAGCCAACACTACAAGTTTCAACATCACCCAAGATGGGGCCACAAAATCAAAATGGAATAAAATCTCCAAAAGGAGAGGGAGATGATTGTAGGTGTCAAAAACATAATCTTGTAGAACCCAACATTTTATCCATACCTCGCATGAGCTCTAAGATATGCCTCATCAAATATCATTGCCTTATGGCATTTAGTGACTCTTAGGATCAATTCCATTCAGCATGCCTGAGAATGTTTAAGCACTCAATGGGATGGAATGGTCTTGGGACTAGGGTTTACCCAGCCACATAGAGCTGACAAAGTAGATAATTCAATCCCACAAAAAAGGGTTAGAGAGATTCACCAGTTGGTGACTTTGTACTAACCAACACTATAAGTTTTAGCATCATCCAACATGGGGCCACAAAATCAAAATGGAATTGAATCTTGAAAAAGAGAGAGAGGTTATTATAGGTTTTGACAATACAATCCTTGAGAACCTGGCATTGCATCCACACCTCATATGAACTCTGAGATATGTCTCGTAAAATATTTCTTCCCTATGATATTTAGTGACTCTTAGGGTCAATTTTGTTGAGAATTCTCAAGAATGTTTGAGCATTCAATAGAATGGAACAATCTTGGGAGTATGATTTACCCAACCACTTAGAGCTCATTGGGAAGACAATTCAATCTTACAATGAAGGGTTCAAGAGATTCACCAGTCAGCAACTTTATACTAGCCAACACTACAAGTTTCAACATCACCCAAGATGGGACCACAAAATCAAAACAATGTTGAATATTCGAAAAGATATAGAGAGATAGGCTATTTTAGGTGTCAATAACACAATCTTGTAGAATCAAACATTGCATCCATACCTCACATGAGCTTTGAGCTATGCCCTTTCAAAGATTGCTTCCCTGTGGTATTTAGTGACTCTCTAGGTTGATTTTGTTTTAGCATGCCCAAGAATGTTCAAGTAGTCAATATGTAAGAACAAGATTTGGACTAGGATTTACCAAACCACTCAGAGGTAATGGAGCAAATAGTCTGATCCCATGATTAATGGTTTGAGAGATTCACCAATTGGCGACTTTGTACTAGCCAACACTACAAGTTTCAACATCACCTACGATGGGGCCACAAAATAAAAATAGAATCAAATATTCAAAAAGAGGGAGAGATTATTATAGGTTTTGATAACATGATCTTGTAGAACTTGACATTACATTCATAACTCACACAAGCTCCAAGATATGCCCTATCAAAGATCATTTCCCTATGGCATTTAGTGACTCTTAGGGTCAATTCCATCTATCATGCTTGAAAAAGTTTGAGTGGTAAATGGGATAGAACAAGCTTGGGAATATGGTTTACCTAGCCACTTGAGGCTAACAAAGAAGACAATTTGATCCCATGATGAATGGTTAGAGAGATTCAATAATTAGTGACTTTGTACTAGCCAACACTTTAGGTTTTAGCATCACTCGAGATGGGGTCACAAAATCAAAATAGAATCAAATCTCCAAAAAGAGAAATGGATTATTGTATGTGTCAACAACATGATCCTATAGTACCTAACATTCCATCCATACCTTGCATGAGCTATGAGATATGCTTCATCAAAGATCGCTACCCTATGATATTTAGTGACTCTTAGGGTCAATTTCATCCAGCATGCCTAAGAATGTTTGAGCAATCAATGCGATAGGATGAGGAAGTAAAAAAGCTGAAATGTGTAGTTAAAAATAAAATATAAATTGAAGACCAAATAATCTAAAAAATTTTGATTGCAAGATTGGATCTAATTTAAGGAAAATCAACACAATTTTCAACTACACAATAATGGATATAATTTAATGTAAGTTAGCAAATATTTCAAGTAGACAATAATATTCATATCCTTATCTTAATGATATTAATTTTTATGTACAACTTAGCTCTAAAAGACACCAATAGGAAAGAGCTAAGAGAGAAAACCTTCGGTCTTGCCCAAAAAAAATATAAAATATAAATGTTACATCAAATTTTTTGTAATTATATTCATTCTACTAAACCATCTGGATCTTCTCTACATTTTAATGTTACAAGTATTTCCTCATCGTCTGACTTGTAAACCTTCCAAAGAGTCTTACTATGTGGTTTTCCTCCATACTTGATCAATTAGACATTTGATGTGATAAAAAGGTTCAAATAATGAAGAATATTCCTCTTTGTTTGTGAATCCTTGAATAACCACAACTTAGGGTTCTTCATAGAATACCATCTAAGCCATGTACCAATTACAACCACTACACCTATATGGTACTCTAACTCTTCACCATCTGTAACTAAGTGAGCCAACTTTTTTTGGCCTGGACACAATGAAAAATAATAATATGTCCCTTCTTCATTATCTTCAAGTGCAATAATAGCAACAATGTGGCTTGCAGTGCTAAATGTACATAATGAACTCATTAGTTGAGCAAATACTTAGGTAAATGTTATAAAGTTACATATTGAATTTACATATATATATATATATGTATGTATGTATGTATGTATGTATGTATGTATGTATGTATGTATGTATGTATGTATGTATGTATGTATGTATGTATGTATGTATATATGTATGTATATATATTACCAGGTTGCACTAGATTAGACAAGTGGTTAAAGTCAATGATTGAATCCATCTCTACCATTTCTAGTGCTTGTGAGGTATGATAGGTGTCAATTGGGTCCAAAAAACGTATATCCCATTTTTCCACCCATTTAGTCAACTCACACTCATCCCAATTTTCCTCTACACATGATGAAGAAAAGAATGGCATTTTTCATGTGTGGATACTCAATGAACCTGCATCAAAGCTTCTAAAAGAGTGTAACACACTTGATCATGTCAATGTGAAACAATCCTCATATGGTGCAATGTTAGTATTATCTATCAACCAAAAAAATCTACAAACCATAGACTCACCTTCCTTACCTAGACCCATTGTAGCATTATACCATTGGATGATGGATTTTGAATCTATCAATATCACTCTATCTTTGTACTTTAATTCTTCATTAGCTAAGGCTCTTTTGATGTATGCACCTAGAACATCATGCTCTCCCTTTCTATGACCAGCCTCTATGAAATTCCACATATATTGAATTCTATCCAACCTATGCATCTTGCTCAACCAATAGAACATTTGTGCATTCTTGAATTAAGATGTGCAATTGTCTGACCAAATAATGTGTTGGTGATATGGTATACCCCTGTTAGCAAAATTACCATAATATAGTTGAAAACAAACATATGCAAACATTGTAGAATGTGATCGATCATCACTAATATAGAAATGGTACTCCCTCAATATCTTCCTATCATCCTATGTACTTGTAGGTAAATGTATGAATGTTATGTTAACAAACATGAAAACCTGTTGAAAAGTATAATACTTTTCTTGCACCTCATTTTGTGGTTGTAGTATGTAGTTCTCTATGAAGTCTACAACCGACCAATTGTATCCAATGGAGATGTATCCTTTTACAACTTGAATTTCAAATCTTTCCATCAAGCTCTATGTGTATTCCTTGTATACTCATAAATAATCTTTTCACAAAAAACTTCATTAGTCATACACTAGAATATTTTCAATGAATAAATCACATCTTTTGCCCTATTTTCCATCTTTTAGAGATTACATGTCACTATCTTATATTTTTCATAATCTACTATTTGATTTCCAATTGCATGTGTACTATACATATGTTTACAAGTTGATAAAAGTTGCAAAGAATCACAAAATAAGCATGTACAATCCAGGCATGAAAACTTGTAAAATTGTTGACCATCCCCTATTTTACATAAAATGTTAGATATGAATTCCCTTGAAGATATGAGTGGCTCATTTATGTCACAATCCTACAAAAAAAACTTAGAATGCAAAAACACATATATATGCTTAAAAACATAAAAATGGTTAGAAATTTCAATTTGTTTCGTACAACAAGTTATGCATGTGTGATTTATCTTCACATAAAAAGGTTTACCCATCTCAAAAAGTATTTTATGTATTCAACTTTGAGGATACATACCAATAAATTTTATGAAAAATTGTGTTTGAGTTGTGTCCAAATTTTTTTTTGCATGTGGATCATGATTGTGGCTACCAATCCTCCTTCTTACAACAACTCTTTAATTAGGGGAAACATGTGTGTTATTTTTCCAATAATATTCAATCAACAATTTCAAAGCTTTGCTAACTTCTTTATCCTTTTGTAGTAGTCTATTGCTAAATGTCTATAACTCATTTTTTGTTGGGTCTTTCACTCTCTCACACCTTACCATGGCTCTCCTTAGAGTACCTCTACTAATTTTGAATATTTTTCTTAACTTTCTCATGAGTCAAACTTTCTTCATTTGGGTACTTACTATTATTGATGTAAGTATGTGTCTTGTGATTTTACTATCTTTGGTGCATGATTTAGAACTCACTTTTTCATATGCACTCATTAGATACTTTACAATGCTTTTTTTGTTTGAATCATCCATCATTCTTACCCCAAGAATCTTCATGACGGGCCTAAATTACATATTCCTTATCATTTCAAAGAATAATTGGCATTGACTTGTGACATTTAATTCTTCAAAGAATAATCTCCACATACAATTAACTTTTCTTTGATGAGTATGCTTGCTAATCTTGTCAAGCATTGATTTCAAAATGTTAGTATCAATACCAATCAAATATTTTGGTCTTCTAAACTAAATTCTAGAAGGTGTTATAATCTCTTCCTTTAACTCAACATTTTGAAAATCAACATAAGGTTGAGTGAATTACACACCTTTAAGAAAAGATGATATGCCTTGGCAATAAGATGCAAAAGATGGAGTATCACCTACTTGATATGTTGATATTGTGCCTTCAACATGATATGATGGAGTGTGTACATCATCAGACATTAAAATTGGCATCTCTTCAACATGAGATGATGATATGACTCCAACATTGGAAGATGGTGTAGCTTCAATTCAATTGTCTTCTTGAGTGTTATAGTCTTGTGAATGTTCTATTTTTCTTTCCAATTCTTCCTTTTTGTTTCATTGTATTGGTGCTTTGTGTTCCTCTTCGAAAGACAATTCTTCATTATGATATTGCAATTTTCTTTGTTCACATAGTAGTTTCATTTTATCTCTGTGAATTGCCAATTCTCTCTCCCTCTCTTCTATTGTTTGAGTTTTTTGTTTCTTCCTTGGCATGATGGTGATTTCTATATGTCAAATTATTTAAACATCTGAATTAATTACAATTTTTAAATAAAAAATTAGTCAAATACATATACAAATTATAATTATTTCAATAAATACACAATATATATTAAATAACTTGTAAAATTATAATGAATTATTCATACATTAAAATTTCTAACCATTTCCAAATTATAATTCATTCAAACATACAAATTCCAATGAATTCACTGTATATTAAACAACTTCTCAAATTTTAATGAATTTTGTCTCTATAGAAACAAAGAATATTTAAAAAGAAGTGCACTAACCTTTTCTATACAAAGAATGTTAAAAACTCCTTTTTTGCCAACTTTTAGTCTATCCCTTGTGAATTTGTACTTGTTGGTATTCCTTACAATTTTGTTCAGATTGCTTGTTGAGGTAGCTGCTAGGTGACTAACTTCTGATAAAGATCCTAAGACTCCCACTTTGCATCTTTTTCCTAGTCTCCCTTGATTTATCCTCCTTAATTCTTTCATGCAGGATTCTTGTCATTTCAATGCATTTAGGGCTTAGGTGATTTAGGTTTGGTTGGGATAAGTTTTAAGAATCTTCCCAATGAGAAGTGAGTCTTCCTTGTTTTTGTACACTCTTTCTTACTCCAGCATCCTCATTTCCTTTAGATTCTTAGTAATCTAGCTAGCTATTCAGCTTGGTGAACTTCATCAAGCATGAACCAAAGAACAAAGCCACAATAGTATTCATGGATGTACACTCATTTGAATTATGATGGAAAGATCTAGAAAAGTGCAAGCTAGAGCTAAGAAGTTCTTGAGTCAAAGTTGTGAGGTAAAAATCCATTCTTATGGAGAGAAGTAGGTCTATGGGTTTTCAACTGTTTTCTGATGGAGATGAAAATATTCTATTCTATTTCCCAAACCAACATGGCCAATGCTCCATTCAAAGCTTTTATGCATTGACGAGACCCAAGAGTGATATTGAATAGGAATTAATCTAACCCCATGATGAATCCATGCTCAAAATCTCATCTCAAGGTATCTAATCAAAGAAAGGTGAAAATTCTTTAGAGTGCTTCTTTCCCTGAAAAGCATGGCTCTTAGAGGTTTTTTCCATTCTACAAAAATATAAAATGTCTACTTCACTGAGAGACTTGATAAATAAAGAACTAGGCAATTATAGTACGAAAATATTCTATAGAGATGCCCAAAAGATGCTTCTAGTAAAGTTAGTTGTAGAGGTGCAATTATGATATAATGGAGATCAAGTGTTTAAATGCTCAATGTGGAGAAGTAGAAAATAAAATGCCTGAGGTATTGAAGGATCATTCCTTGCACTATGATCCCAAATCAAAGGAAAGATAAGCTTATAGATAGATGGATCTCCGCTCTCCCCTCCGTATATATAAATTATCGTGTGAATCCTTATTCTAGATTCTAAAATAAACAAGGGAATTTCCATTAAACTAAAATCCCCTCGGTTTGGTAAGTAGCTTTTCACCATACTACTTCACTTTAAGTGAAGTAATACAGGTTTCAAATTTATCAATCTTTATATGCATAGAAATAGAAAGTTTTAAATAGTTGTTGATTATCAAATTTATTGCAAATCATATTATTATGATCATTAGTTGCTCTTAATTTCATTCTTTTGGTGCCAACATTTGGATTTCTATATCTATTTCAATGGGATTGCTTCAAACTTGCTTCCTCATTATTTTTTTAGCTTTTTATCAAGCAGTTGACTCCTCTTTGAAATCATAAGAAAATGGCAATCAGAGTAGTAGGTTATGATTGACTCATAGGATTTTAAAGTGAATTAAAGGATCTCACTAACACTTCATTCAATTTGCATGATTTAGGTGATCTTCACAGAAGGCTTAATTCTTAGTCCATCCACCCGATTACCTAGAAATCGAAAGAAATTAGATTGGTGGAAGCTACCGAATTTCCCATGGTTGTGTATGCTCCAGAGCTAGTGAGGGAATGCATCAAAAGATATAATCTATAAATAAAGAAAATCTTTCTTCCTTATCAGTCTATCCTTCTCTTAATAAATAAGGACTCGATGCAATCTAAATTTGGCATACTAGTAAAGGAAGAGTACTATGATATTAATTTTGGCTCCTCTGCATCTATGTTTATTGAAAAGAAAACCATGAGAAGAGAGGATATGTAGAGAACCTAGTTCCAAACACCTCATTCCAAGAAGAGAAAAATGTTGAAAAGTCTTTTGGAACCAATTTGAAAAGTGTGATCATTGAGATCCTAGCTCTATTGCTGAGATTGAAAGGAAAGGAAGAAATTTTGGATTTAATTGAGCATCACTTCTTCCTTGTGCAAGCCATATGTGCTCAGGGATTACAAATCGATTGGGTTGAGATCATATGTGATGATTTTTCCTCATGGTTGAATTCAGCAAGGGAATTCAAGAAGATTGATATGTCCTCATATTTGATCTATTCCTTAGCCATGCACCACCTATGGTCGAGCCTTCCCAACATTGAAGACTGTGATGAGAATATGAGAGTGTATGAGTTCTACCCACACCTTGAGCAGTTTCATTTGACATTTCTGGAGCATTTTCGCATGGTTTTCTCTAAGCCCAGTTTCATTTCAGGTTTTCTCCACCCACTTGATTAATGATGCCTGCTAGCCCTAGGAATAATATGAAAGGGGGCCTTGCATTTGCATCAATATAGGGGGGGCAGAATAGTAGTTCAAAACTCTCGATATTGTCTTTCTTTCATTCTTCCTGATGTGCTCAACTTCAAAAGCTCTTCCATTCACAACCTCCAATCACACCTGCATCTCCGATGGTTGAGGAGAGGGATTTCTCTTTGAGCATATTTCCATAGCTACATGTGTATTTTTTTTGTAGGTTTTTATGATAATATTGAAGATGGAAGTGAATACTATTACTATCATTATTATTTTTTATGCCAAAGTTCAGCCATTGTTGTGTAATATAAATGGGAGAGTGTCCGCTCAAGTGGTTTTTCTCATTGATGTTTTGATGATAAGTGTTAAAAAGAGTCTAGTTGAAAAAGGAATGTAATGTACTTGTTGTTACATTTTATTGAAAGTGTGTAGATGCAGATTTATCATTTGGAATGTTGGTCTATTGTAACAACTATTATACTTTTTGTTATAGTAATGAAAGAAAAGAAAGGAAATGTACATGCAGAAGCTATAGTTATAAAAGCTTAGAAGAAATAATAATGACAAATTTTTTGTTTTATAAATATAGTAGTTTTGGTATCATATTTTTCTTGTATTTTTATTTTAATAATACATAATTATATTGTATTATTTAGACAATAGTTTCATATTCAAAAAAAGAACAAAAAGAAAACAAAAATTGAGTGTGTTTCTCTCTTCAACTCTAGAACATTCAACTTAAACATTAACACATAAAGATAATAATTTGAAATCTAGTGTGTTTAGTGCTTGAAGTTGTACCCTCAATACCTAGGCCATGTGGGCTATAAAACATGATATTCATGTGATTATATGTTAGATGATGATGATGATGATGATAACGAATAATCACCATCTACTACTAGCTCATGTAGTGATAAAAGTTCTTCAATGCACCTCTAAATACAAGTATGCCATGGAAAACTTGTGATGGAGATGACTCCTCAAACTAATAGACTATCATGGAATTTTTTTGATGAAGATGACACCTACAAATACTGAACTATCTTCAAAAACTTATGATGAAGATGGAACCTAAATTTACTAGACTATAATTGAATTGATGTACTTTGGATCCTTCACCGAAAGTCTCTGTCATTTTGTTAGAAGATGATTTATCTTCTAGTTCAACCAAAAGAATCTCTCTCTTATATTTCAACATTACATTTAATTGTTTCATTGCAATTAGGTCTTCCTACAAGGGTTTCCATTTGGATGAATAACAAACTTGTTGGTGTTTTAAAACTACTAAACAACAAAATGCTTAATACAAAGATGACAATACTCACACAGTCTAAAGACTAGCCAATTCTTATTATTATTGTATGTGCACACCATTTGGGCTCAACTTCTACAAAACCAAGGGTGGTTTTCTACTCTTTTGGCTCTACAAAACTAGGGTGGGTATACCCAAGGATGATACAAGACTGGGAAAACTATATGAGAATTATCTTAGTTTCATTCTGATTCTCATCTCAAATTCTCAAATACATGTACAATTCTTGATACTTTAATAAACACATCCCATATAACAGATATGGCCAAAAATCTTCTATAGGTCTGTAGATGTTCTCAGCAATAATGGCTAACTAAAGCTAAAACATTCCATGCAAACAAGTAGAGGCCAACTTTGAAGATCTACACGAAATAAAAGTAAATTTGATTATAATTTTGCATTTTGACAATCATGTGTGACACATTTATCTTTCAGTTGGATTAAATTCGATCACTGCCTAATCCATTGGGGTTTAGAGTCTACTACAAATATCTAGATCTAATTTTTTGCCTTACAAAATTTTTTATCAGCAATTCTTATCAGAAATCATCATTCAAAATCCTTTCCACTACTGCAAAAACCTTATCAAATTCATCAAAGCTTTTACTTAATCCATTGAATTAACAACCGTGATAAACAGATATACAACCTAATTGAACTACATTCAATTGCACAAGCCTTTACTTATACAACATCAAGATAACCAAGTAATCAAAAGGAGACAAAGTTCGGAAAGAACTAATATGGGAATAGTTCATAATTTGTATTCATTTTCCTTGAAAATTGTATACAATTTACAATAGACTCAGAATGACCTTCAGAAAGAAACACAGATCATTCTATATTCATGTATTCTCAAGATCTAATAGAGAAAATACATCACAAATTTTTGCTCAAAAATGGTGGACCAAAAACAAACTAAGTGTATCACTTAGCAAATAGAATTTGGACCTTTTCTCTTGCCCTGGAATTTCACTTATATAGTGTGAAATGCAACAAGCTTTAGGCTAAGAGAAACTGAAAGGTGTCTTTTACAAGGAATATCTACATACACCTATCACAAAATGACAAAACTATGGGTAACAGAAGATATCGAAATCAAATCATTCGTTTCGGTGGGTCAGCTTCTGTTACATGTTTTGATGTTCCTGAGTTGGCTATTGGTTTGATTTATCTTTATATGTGACTGCTAAATTAGCCAATGATGAAGCTTTTTTTGATGAGGTCACATTAAGCTCCACCTATAGGCTTTCGCCACCTTTGCTCTACATGGTAAGGACAACTTCTACCTTTTCCTTTTCTTTAGTTGTATTGGCATCTTGTGGTCTCGGTTCTGCAACTGAAAGTGACAGGTTTTTCTTGTCTTCTTCTTCTGATTGGGTTTTAGTAGTGATGGTATCAATGATTTGGACTTCCTCACCCTGCATCTCATCACTGTCAGTTTCATCTACATCAAACTATTCACTAGAAGCCATTTTTGCCATCCACCTGTCAAATAATGTGTCATCTAGCCAATTGAATTGCAAAATATCCTTTTGTTTCTTTATTATATAATTAGCCTCATTATCAATATCAACAAATTCCTATTTTAAAGAATCAAAGAATATTTTGGCTTTCACCATTTCTTCTGTTGTGGTGGCCCACCATGCATGCCCTATTTCATTTATGACTTGATTCATTTTTAAACAGAATAAATCATCAAGTTCCTTCGCCCATTCCTCTTTGCTTTTCAAACTATTTTTCTTATCTAGGGCATGAGGAAATAAATTGAATTTTTGGATCTTGTATTTGTCTAAGTAGCCTATTATTATCTTCCGTAAATGTATCCTTTTGCTATCAAAATCAGCAAGATCAAAAACAATGTCAAAGGTTTTATCAATCTGATCATGAGAATTATTTATAACAGATAGACAAAAGAAGGTTATTGCTTTCTCCCTTCTCACCCATTTGCTCACAATAGGATTTAGAGCCTCATCATCTACTTTTAACTCCTCCCAGATGTTAATCACCCTGGCCAATTCATCATGGATTAGTGGCCATTCAACCTTGTCTCCTAGATATGTAAGAGCTATTCTTAGTTTATCTTCATATTTAGATTCCAGCTCTACATGTAAGGCCCACAGTTTACTCTTTTCTTCTTCAAAATCCTCAGCAGTGTAATATTGTGGCCCTTGGGGTGTATTTGGTATTTCAATGAGGGGGGTATATTTTAAAGGTTCAACAGGGGGGTGAGGGTATGTTATTTTAGGCCTGGTGGATTTTCCCTAGAGCTTGTTTTCAAGCTCAACTCTCATTTTTACCTCTTTATTGTAGGCATCCACAACTGCCTCATTTTACTTTGTAATTCAAACATTTCCTTTTCATCCCTTTTAGCAGTAGCCAAGGCAAACTAAGAATAATCCACATTCATGTGGGCTGCCTATATGTGTGAGGTATCAACAACTCTCCTCACAATAATATTCCCTATTAGTCCTAAACCATCAGGCTGTATTGATACAATCCTAGATCCTCTTCTTAATGACCACATAACAAGAGCAGCTTGATCATCACTAAATGCAGTCCCTGCAAACTCCTTTTTATTTGGTTCTTGTAACTCCAGTCTATTAGAAATAAAGTTGAAAATCAATGCATCTACAATATCCCAATTAGGCAACAATAGTATGTTAGAAGTTTTTACCATTTTCCTTCCCTCCTTAGGGGTAATCTTCTAGAATTCTTGTATCATTTGCTCCTTTATTTGGTTTTCGATGGAGACTTCATCCATTTCTAGATGCTTTATTTTAATTTCTTACATCTTTCCTCAAAATTGTGGATGTTTGCCCCCCAAGAAAATTGATGGAAAGCCCTAGACCTTACAAAACTATCATCTGACAAAATTTTTTGGCTGGCTTGTTCCAAAATAGGGTCCAATTCCCTTCCCTTAAAATTAGCTACAGTCAACTTGAGGCTTGGCATAGGATGTTCTTGGGGGTTCCCTTCATCGATCTCTGCTTGAGTGACAAAAACTCCCCCTTGTGATCCAATTGGTTCAATTTTCTCAATAGTGAGCTGCTCCTCCCCTGTTCTCAAAGGGGTCTATGAAGGTAAATACTCCTCAACATGAGAATCCTCCTCTCTTATTATTTTCCTCCTCTTAGGGGAGGGCTCAGTAGGCATCTCTTCTAAAACCCTACTAGTGAACTTAATTATTTGTTTGCCTTTGTCCACTGTATTCTTTTTATTTTGAACAATAGTATATCCTGACCTTTTTTGGATAGTTAATTAACCTGCCCTTATATTGGGAGTAAAACCCAATCTTCCCATTACTTCCCTGGCCTTATCTGGGTAGAACCTAATAAATAATTGCTTCTTTTCATTCATTGCCTCTATTATTTTAGGAAAATTATTCATAAGTTTTCTCATCTTATCTACATTTGTAACTACATTGTCCAAAGGACTATAATCTGGATCAAAACAATGAATGTAATCCAAAATTTTAGAAAAGACTTTCCACTTTTCTTTCCTAGTCTCTTGCTCCTGCAAGGAGTACTCATTCCTTATTAAGTCTTCAGGAAAATAAAATTCATGCTCAATTTTACCAAGCTTAATTCTTTGCCTTAGAGCCAAATGATAAAATCCTTCAGAATCACAAAAATCAGTATGGGAAGTGGCCATCTTATAAGGATTCAAAATCTTGTGCAGAGAAAGCCAACCTCCTTTTGTGATTCCAAAATGATGAGCCACTATGCAAGTAGGAAAAATTGAACCCGTTTGTCTTTTCAATAGAAGGGTTTCCTCCACTCCTCCCAGCTGCCACAATATCTCAGTAACTCCTACCTTCAAAGGCACTTGGTAGGGTAGTACATGAGGGCTTCCTTTAAAACCATATATTCTAAGTATAGTAGAAACAGAATATGGAATGTCATCTCCCCAATTATGTGAAAGTTTCAAACCACTTGGATTGTCCATAGGCCTAATGAGATTCATTAATGCTTTGGGGATTGTGGGATTGTCCCTTAATAGGAGGCATCTCAGCTTTGAAGTGAAATACCTATCAAATCTGACAAATTGGCATTCTCTGCATCCCAAGTCATATCTGCACTCCACAATTCAACTAGTAATGCTTCCCCACTCTCTTCTCTATCTAATTCCATTTCTTTACTAAAATATGTTACTCCCTTGAATAAGAACATGTACATTAATAGAGAATAATGGCCAAAATTTTGTTCCACCTTACCCTTAGCAATTCCAATCAGTCCAATGTGAATCTCCTCAGCTAAGTAAGAAGCAAAATAAAAAATTATATCCACACAAAAATAGTAAATCTGAGTAATCATATACATAAAATCCACTGGCATGAACTCTTCTTCATCTCTCCTAAAAACTTTACACAAGGACCTATATATTTCTATAGCCCTAGAATTGAAGTATGCCCTTTTGAAAGGCTCCCTGAAGGATGCTATTATTGCTGGCAGTGTTCCAATTCTACCTATGTGTGCACTCAACACTCCTTGCCTAACTAAATCTCTCTTAGACATATATTCATTTTCTAACCCTTTCAAATCAATGGGCATATGATAATTAGTGACAGGCCCTAAACTGAAAACTTCCCTAATCTCCTCTGCACTGATTGTAATCAAGATTTCACCATCAGTTCTCCTCACTACCCTAAGGGCTTGGTCCTAATTTTTAGCTACAACTTCAAAAAGATCATAATGCATGAAAACACTAGGAACCATCGATTTCCCTAAACCAAAGTTCTAGATGTTGGCATGTGGGGCAAAAAGGTTCCTCTCTGAATACCATTTTTTGAATAAAACAAGACTAGTCTGTGAAGTTGTTGCATCCCTAGCCCAGTTTCTTTTGTCATACAACCCATCTGCTATTTTCAGCCTAGGGTTTAATGAAGTTAGCCTCTTAACTTTTATAGTTTCAACA
Organism: Cupressus sempervirens; assembly: GCA_028749045.1. Taxonomy (NCBI): domain Eukaryota; kingdom Viridiplantae; phylum Streptophyta; class Pinopsida; order Cupressales; family Cupressaceae; genus Cupressus; species Cupressus sempervirens. The sequence continues at coordinate 316,640,235 of CM053785.1, forward strand.
GTGGAAGAAGGGAGCAGTTCAAGAAAATCATCATGGACATTCCTATCCAAATAGTTCTCTTGACCAAAAAACACTTTCTATTTTGGAGCAATTTTAATTAACTCTCGAAGGAATTGAAATAGCATAAGGATTATAATGCAAGTAATTACTTTGAATTTTACCTCTACTTCTTCTCAATGTTACTGCAATCTTTCTATGAACAAACTACTTCACAATCTTACTGAATCCAACACAGTCTTCTTAACAACTATTTTTTCTTAGAAATACTCTAAATCTTTGTTCGAGTATGGTGGAATTAAGAAAATATTCTGTGTTATACTCTATTTTTCTTCACACGTGACACTTTAATCTCTCATAAATGCACAGGGTGGCATCACCTTCTATATTCAAATTTACACCGTGGATTTACAAAAAATCCTACGATCTAAGGATGCAAGCAAAGAGGACTCATGTTCCTCTTGACAAGCTGGTAGTCAACCCAAGGAAAATTTTGCATGTGTGCCTTTCCTTCATTGTTGGCACCTCTAAATTGGACCCACAAAACTTTGAGGACACATGTCGCTTAGGTGCTATCTCGCTATACATAAAGAGTGAGCAACTTGCCATAGCGAGATAGTGCCCGTCATTGATCCTAATTTGATCATGTGGATGACATTTGATGCATTGCTCAAAATAAATATGGTGGGCCCCTTGTTACCATGTCACTATTTTTAACCTTTGTACAACTCACCATAGTGAGATAGCAACAATCATGGATTTGAGATAGATCTGACGATTAGAGTCTTTCATATATTTTGTGAATAGGGCATGGGTCCAATCATTGATGATGTGATGAAATCCTACTTCGCTGGCATTTGGATTCAAATTTTTGAAGACCTAGCTATATTACCATGCTGCTTGGGGCCCATATTCTTTTATTTCTTGGCTAGGTGCTATGCTGCTAATGGTGAGAAGAACAAGTTCTCGATAGCGACATAGCGAATCTCAGTGTCTTTGCTTTTCTTGGTGTATACGTGTAGCCCATTAGATGCCAGCATGTTCCAAAGCTTTATAATTGATATCTGATGGAGTACTTTCTATGACTCAATTACTCTAAAAATTTATCATAGTACTACTTTCCATCTGGGTGCTATGTCTCTAATGGTGAGAGACACCAATTCTCTGATAGCGACATAGTGATTTCTGGTGACTCATCAAAATTCAGGGTTAGAAAGATAAAGGCAAGTGAAGTCATAACTACCCTTGTTAATGCATCTGACACATAATAAAATAGCATGTGCACCACATAGCCTAAAAAAACTTACAATCATTGAAAAATTTAAAAGTGACTGCAGGCCATTATTTTTGGTGAAGGCATCATGTCACTAACGGCGAAGTGCCCAATTTCTTCGATAGCAACAAAGTGACTAATCAAAAAAGATAAGATTTCTGTTGATGCCTTTTGTACCTCAATGTTGTAATTCATTTTTAAGTTTTGACATGTCTATTATAAACGTGATGAAATATCTCTGAAATAATAAAATCTTCGATCACTGTATTTCCACTTGATGGTACCACTTTTCAACTTAGCAGTGGTCGCTATGTTGGTACGGGTAAAATACTTATATCTTTTCATAGCAAGATAGTGATTTCCATAGATCTTTTAGGGATTGGGCAGTCAGAAACACAAAAGAAAAGATGTGACTCAAGGTACAGAAAGTTTGAAAAGGATGGGAATCTTTGCACATTTTTAGTTTCGCACCCAAAAAATTTAAAAGAAAATAAGACCTAGAGTTTTGACAAAAATTTGCTTCAAAGACCTACAAAAATGACTTGGCTAGAAACCCTATTTACCATAGGTGGATCACAATTTGAATTCTTCTATACCTTGGACAAAAGAATTCGATTATGCAAAAATTCAGACCAACAAAACTATCATGGAAAAATCGTGACAAAGATGCCACCTGCAACTATTAGACTATCATAGAAAAATTGTGATGAAGATGACATTAAAAACTATTGGACTATCATGTGTACAAGTCACAAAATGATTCCAACATATTAAATTAAGTGTACTACATAAGATAGTGATGACTAAATTTTCATGCCCTCCAAATTTGGTGGTTGTAACATTTATACCAATTTCATTTGTGGGATACACAGTCTTGATAAGTTAGTTAGCCTTGCGACTAAGGTCGATGGGGAATGTTGACACATGCAACCTAAGCCTGAGTTTGAATTTGGTATTTCCTTGGAGATATTTACTTATTTTCCAAATAGAAGGTATCATCTCCATTTTGTCTATCATGATAAGTTGTCACAGGTTTTTTGAATGAATATATTTTCTTATGTGTATTTCTTCTTATAGAATGAACTTAGCCAAATAAAGCTAAACATGTGAATGCTTGATGACCCGGTTCAAGAATATTGTGTATATAGAGGCCTTGTACATTCTAGTATAATTTCTACCTCATATAAGGTCACTTATGGATTTAGGAAAATGCAAGATACATTTTCAAAGGTTGTCCTTTTTTAGTTTTGAGACAACAATAATTATTGAAATAAATAATTTATCCTCAGCAAGATATTACTTCAAATTGTCATAATCTGTAACTTTTGTTGTCATGTTTAGACATCCCTCTCATAAGTAGATCATTGAAGCTAATTACAGATGATACCAATATAGATAAAACATGCTCAAAGGAATTTTCTACTATTAACATTAGGAGTGTATAAGAGTAGGTAGTTATTAAAACCATTTCAAATGACGCGGTGATGTATGAACTCCCATTAAATTTCTCACATAAGCATGATTAAGATGTTGAATTGAGATCTCCAATCGAACATGTTTATGGTAGTGAAGCTTGCAGCTCCAACAAGACTTGTCATACTGATAAATTAGGAGTACATCTAGAAAATCATCCTAGGTGGAAAGGTAGACATAATGAGAGTGAATCACAAGGGAATTTAATGGTGGATTCTACCAAACACATAGAGATCATAATCAACTTCTCTCTAGAATCAGTAGTAAGACTCTTGATCATGTACATGTGAGCAAAAAAGGATCAATTTTCCCTTAAGGAGATCATGTTTTCTTAGATACTTACCCTCAATTCTTTTTGATCTTTTATTTAGGGTATTTTGAATTACAATTATGCTAATACAATTGAATTTGTATTGGGGATGCAAGAACTGGTAAATAAAGGCACATTTGTTATGGTTGTTAAAAATATCAAGCAGTGGAATTCAAACTTCTTTGAGGAAAATCTTGTGTTTCTATTTCAACTAAAGAAAGTATTGAGATGTTCTCATTGATTATAATTTTTAGTATATTTGATATGAACCTTTTGTGATCAAGTCTTGTAAATATCTTGGTTGGTACAATTGTAGATTTCTTACTGGCTTTGTACTAGTACCAAAGATTAACATTGATGACATTAGTAGAATTCCAAGTTCTACTCTTGTATTTGTTAACCTCATAATGGTTTTTGACACTTGAGTGCCAATACACTTAACCACTTTCTATATTGAAGCCAAGTACACCATATATGCCAAGCCACAACATGAGCTGAGTTAGGAAAGACTTCAAGTGCCGAGTGATCTTCATGTGCCGAGTAGTCTTTAGGTGCCGAGTGAAGATCAGGTGCCGAATGATATTCAAGTGTTGAGTCATAGATGATGTCGAGAAATACATAAATGAAACAAGTGCCAAGTAAGCCAGTTTGTTATTAGTGCAAAACATCTAGAATCAGCAAGTGTCGAGTAACACAGAATGTACATATGAGTTTGTAACTTCATTGATTCATATGTAAACCATTTTCATGGTCGAGATGAATCTCGAAGGATTCAATGATAAGATCGAATATTTTGTATTTCCTATGCAATCTACATGCAACCAATAAGAAAAATGGAGAAGTCATGCAACCAATAAGAAAAGTGCAAGGAATGAGCGAGAAGAAAAGATTCAATATGGATCATAGATCCATACCTAACCCTAAATCCTCAAATGACTTTATAAGGAAGATGAAGTTTCATTGTAAATGTGTGAGTATGGACAAGGGTCTGTAAGGAAAACTATTTTTAGAGTGAGGATTATCAGATCACAAAGGATCAAGATCAGAGATAGCAGATCAAGTGCCTGTATTCAGCAATCCAAGGATTGTGATCTATTAGGTTTATTATACCTAGTATTCTCTAGCAATTGTATTAGAATAAAAACCCTATGGTGATAGGTTGGCTTAACAACTATTTTGTAGAATCCTTTAAATAGGTGATTAAATCCTTTAACAGGGTGACACTTCATGTAAAGTGTTTGAAATCTTTTAACCAGGTCACTATTGATACAGTGTAAAGCCTTTAACAGGGTAGGCCTTTAATAGGGAAAACCATCAGAAGTGGTTAAAACCTTATTGCTGTAGTAAATTTTGTGGGTATCATCCCCACCCCAGTTTTACTTTCTTATTTTTGCAGGGTTTCTGGGTTACCAAAATCTCAAGTGTTATGTGGTGATGCTTATGTGTATCTCATAATTATTTAATATGTTTCTATGCGTGCAATCTACTTTTAGTTAAAAAGTTTTAATGGTAAAAGTACAATACTTCTAATTCACCCCCCCTCTCAGAAGCATTCTTCCTATTTGAATATTCCAACAATTGGTATCAAAGCTATTGGTTCTCACAAAAAGAAGTCTAATAACTTGAAGAAAAAGATCTAAAGATGGAAGTCTTTAAACTTGGGAAGATTATTGACAGTCAAGTGATTGATGTGCAACTAGCTCTACACAAAGTAGAGGAAGCAAGGGAAGAATTGAGAGAATCCTTGAAGAGAAGGAAGGATATAGCCATTGCTAAAAATGATATAAACTACAAGGAGATTGATACCGCAAAACTGTGTGCCAATGGAGACACTAAAGAGTTTGATGCAGCAATAGCAGAACTAATGGAGAAAAACAAAGTTCAAGCAGAGGAGATAAGATCTCTCAAGATGGAACATGAATCATAGTCCATAATGTTATGTGAAATCACTGAACAAAAGAAAAGAGCAATTGAGGATAGAGTCATGATGGAAAATGACAAAAGAAATCTTGCAAACAGACTCGAAGAAAAATGTACTGAATTAACAAGGATCTCAAACATGTAGATGGATACACTTGCCCAAATGATGAACCTTCATCATGAACTCAATATGAAAGATATTGAGATCTCTACTTTGAAGATGCAGAATGAACAACTACAGAATGAATTAAACAGAGAAAAAGGGTAGTAGAGAATCTCAACAAGTCAAGTAAAGCCATCAAGTATTTTGAATAGTTGCTGAAATCCCCAAGATCTGTCCATGATACATCAGGACTTGGATACAACAACATTGAAGTTGGAGAATCATCAAAGAGTGTTGAGCAAAAGGATGACATAGGTAAGAATTCAAAACCCACTTGTCATTACTGTAATAAGAAGGGGCATACTACTAATGTTTGCAGAAGTAGGAGATTCAATCAGCCAAATACACCCAAGAGCAAGAGTTACTGTCACAAGTGCAACATGCAAGGACATATGATAGAAGATTACAGATCTAGAGTTACAAGGACACAAAAATTTGATGGACACTATCATAATTGCAAGAAGTATGGACATAGAGAATTTGAATGTAGATCAAAGCCTATGTGGACATCAAATCAACCAGCAAAATCAAAAGGAAATGAAAGTCACTATCACTGGGATTACAACACCAGGTATAGCTATCATTATTGTCAGGAATATGGACATATACCACAGAACTACATAAGAACACATTTCAAAGGGAACTATAAAAGATGGTTGAATCAAACAACATGTTTCAGTTGTTTGAAAACTAGTCATACCAGCAAAAACTATCCTACAAGGTCAAAGGCACCCAAGACTGAAGAAAATAACGGCAAGGAAAAGATTGATGTCAAAAAGATAAGAGGGCAAATGAATAAGACTTGGAAAAAGAAAGATGAATGCAACAATCAATTGGAGGAATCACTTCACCCAATGGGTCAAGTGATCACACTTCATCAAACTAAGCATGAGAAGTATATGGGACTGATATACACATCAGTCCCAAGAAAAAGAAGCAATGCAAAGTATAAATCTGCATGAGACAAGATGTCAAGACAAAATCTAAATGATGTTTCCAAGATGTCTTTGGATGCTGAGTTAAACTCCAACACATGTCAAGTTCCTAACAATGACTGAGTTGATAACTAATGCTAAGTTGGTTAACTCCAATGGAAGCTAAATAAAGTGGAAATATAGTACAAGCCGAGTTGGTAGTTGAGCATTTAATGCGATGAAAATAGGGTATATTATCATGATTCCAATCAGTTTTCCTCATCATGATCAAGAAGAAAAGAAGAGAAAAGAGAGTAGAGAAACTTCATAGCAGCGAATCTAGCATTTCACGTAGATTGCAAGATCTCTCAAAACATTTTCATCGATCTTGACATATTTTTCATTTGTACTGAGCTATATAGTTTCATATTTCATAAAAAGGAGACCCTAGTTTGCATAAATCGCATCAAGTTCCAAGAAAACTGAGGACAAAGAGTCATTTGAAGTTCAGTTAGTGTCCAATGAGGTCAAGCAACCCGATTTTCATCCCATTTCTGAAGTTGCATACAAAAATGACCTAGCCGGAGCTCTCTCCCAAATACCCCCAAAAGTTTTAATGGTTCAAGATGTCAGAAGATGCTACAATTTTAAGATAGGAGCCCTAGGAGATATGGAGATAAGGCAAGCCTATGAGAAATTGTGCATAGATGGAGTCTTAAAAGATGAATTCAAAATTTTTGAAAGAAAGGGTTTGACTCAAGTTTTGAGCTTTCCCACCGTATTCAAGACAGAATGGGTTAAACTTGTGTTAAGCATAATTCATGGTGGAAGTTTATGGTTGGAAGATATTCCCATCAAATTAACCAAAGAAATCATACATAGGGTAACTAAGTACCCTACCCTAGATCGGTTCAATACCTTGAGAAGTGAATCAAAGGAGGTTATTGAAAAGAACACTGGTGCTCAGTGGAATAAGAGAGGAATGACAATTCACACCATTTAGGATCCTTTAGTTGAGTTTTCTGTTAGAGTCATTGCCCATAAGTTCTATCAATCTAGTAGACTCAATAGTGTGCCATGTATTGCAGTAGATGTAGGTTACAAATTGGTGAAAAAAGATCATACTTATGATCTTGCGAACTGCAACTACAACAGATTACTGAAAACCTAGCTGCCATAAGAAGGACAAAGGGTGCTCAATGCAAATTTGGAGCAATTCTAATTTGTATATTCTTTTATGTTCAAAATGAGTTTCCCTCTTTTGGAAAATTTACTTGGAGGAATGATAGAACTATCATTGCCCAAATCAATGAATATATAGAACAGATGGTAGAAAATTTTGATACCTTGATGACAAGTTATTTTGAAGATTTCAAGAAATCCATGAAGCAAAAGGTGAGAATACCAGTTTCTTTAGTAGAAAAACATGTTAATGATATATGCTTCTTGGTTGATATTGACTTTACCTACATTCAAGCTGCAATTCCAAGAGTGAGATGGCTAAGGCCATTTGGATATGAAATCAATGTTGATGAGGCATCTACAACAATAACTGCATTATTGGCAGAAGAGATAGATAAAAGTGCTCCACATTTGGGCACTTATGATGTGGTAAGATCAAAAATAAATATGGAATTAAAGACTGCTTCCACATTAAAGAAGAAAGACAAATTGTTAAAGAATATTAAGAAGAAATTTGGTGAAGGAATTGAAGCTGAAGCAGAAGAAGAAGGAGATGACAATGATGATGATGAATATGAACAAGAACAAGGCCCAATGGAATTAACTCAAGGCCTAGGTGAAGACAAGGAGAAAGGTGCAGAGGAAGAAGAAGCCAAGGAAGCACCAACTAAAGCTGAGTCAAAGAAAAGAAAGGCAACAGAACAGCCTCTAGCTCAACAAAAACCAAAGAAATCTGCCATGCCATCACCTCAAAAGCCTACAACATGAGCTGCAACAAGGGCCTCCACTCAAAAGGCTAAAGAGGAAGTTACAAAGAAGAAACCAATCAAGGAAACACAGGAAGAGCCGAGGAAAAGAAGAAGATATGTGGCTCAACTTGATACTAATGAAGAAGATCAATCTGAAAAGGTAAGCCATTCTTCAGTTGATGTAATATGTAAAAAGATTGGAAATGGTGATTTAAGTAATATAAATAAAGTTGATTTCAATAAGTTTACTAAAGAAGAATAGAATACGATAGAGGAAATAGTTTATGGAATGATGGCACAGTTGAAGTACACTCCACTTGAACTAGATGGACAATTGTCAAATGAATTGTCTAAAATTGTAGAAGATAGATGACATTTTTGTTTGAAAATGGAGAAGGAGATGAGGAAATCAACCCTAGCAAGCGTATTTCTTGATTTGACCAAGGAACAAATAAAGAAAGCAGTCAAAAGGCATAATAATAGGTTTACACCTAAGTATGGGGCAATATTCATTCTCCAAAACAAGATGGAAGAAATTGTTCAAAGAACAATGAAATCATGGAAAAACTTGTACAAAAAGATTGAAGATTTTCTTGAAGAAGAATACAAGGAAGAAGCTACTACTTCATCAGAAGAGAGAAGAAAAAGGAGAGAAGAGAAGATAGTAGTAGAGAAGGGAGAAGAAGAAAAGAAAGGAGAAGAAGAAAAGAAAGAAGAAGAAGAAAAGCAAGGAGAAGAAGAAAAGAAAGAAGAAGAAGAGAAGAAGGAAGAAGAAAAGAAAAATGGAGAGGAGAAAGAGATACAAAAACAAGATGTAATAGCAACAGCTGAGCAAGAGCAACAACCAGACCAAAGTGTGCAAGACACACAATTGCCACCCTCTAGCCCTCCTCATGTACCCATCACACCTGCAGAAACTATAACTATTATTGATGTTCCTGACACTTCTGGTCAAAACATCAATCCATTAACTGTAGAAGATCTCAAAAGAATCCTTGACCAATCTACACAACAAGCAATATTATGTGTAGATCCAGTATTGGTCAGTATGGATGAATTGCAAAAACTAGTAGAAAGAACAATTAGAGATAAGGTGAGAACTTCCATCATCTCTACAGCTACTAGTGGTCAACCTCAAATGCTAATAGTTATTTCAACAAGCATAGTTGACACCATAGTAGAGAAACCGAGTGCTGCTATAGAAAAAGGAACAAAACAAATAGGATAGACGATTACATCTGATCCTATAGAACAAACACTAGGTGCACTTCCTAATATTACTATATTTGATCAAGGTAGTAGACAGTAGGAGGAGAAAATAGTGGAAACCCCTAAAGAGTAGGAGGCAATACAAACATTGATAAATTGGCCTACCTCGGGAACTCCTTCACAACAGCCATTGCAAATATCTGCACCAGGATCTAGTACTACAAAAGTTGCAAGGGATACCTTGAATTAGATGAGGAGATAGTCATACTAGGCTATGACTCAAAAACAATAACCATTGATCAAATCAATGAGGTGCAGGAAGCGCTAAATAGGAGAAAGAGACAAGAGATACTCAAGAAGGAGTATAAAAAAAAGCAAACACTACATGAGATTAAGGACATCTTTATGGATGCCTTCAGTTTGCAGTCACTAGATGAGTCAAAGCATATTATGGAGCAATTATCCAATATTGTTGAATAGGTGACAAATGAAGACCAAGAGACAAATGCAAAACTTATAGAATGGTCTAAAAGGAAAGTCCAGGGAAAATCAAATGAGTAATAATCAAATCAAATTGCACTTTCCTAGGTTGAATTGGAAAAGTTAATAAACAAAGTGAAAAAGGTACTTGAGAATATATTCTCATTGTACAAAAAGTTTTGTTACTTTTCATACTTCACAAAGGAGATAAGCCAAAAGATACTGAGCTTGGAGAGAAATTTAAACATTTCAAGCATACAGCTACCAAATGATCCAGCTCAAAGTGAGAAGCATTTTGCTCAATCACTTCACACTCAGAAAGAAATAGCTATATTAATAGCAGATGAGGCCAATATCAAGGAAAAACTAATACAACTCCAGTCCTCCATTACCCCACATTTGGAAATACTCCATAAGGAACAAGTCTATGTAGAAATTGTTCTCAAGAAAGATCCTAATCTTTCTACTTTAGATGGACTTATTCATCTTGCTGCAAAGACTACCATCCAACACAAGTCACTGGAAATTTCTTTGAACAATTGGGATGCAGCTCTCAAGATGATTATGGAGGTAAAAAACACATTTTTGACGAAATATAGTCTTAACCCTTAAAACCCTTTGACATAAGTGTCAAAAAGGGGGAGATAAGAATAAAAGGGGGAGATATATATCTTATTAACTAATGGGGAGATACTATAAGATGCATGAGAATGATGAGAGAATAAGGAAACAAAACCAAGGAAACCAAGGAGAGCACGATATTCAAATAATGGCACAACCAACTTAGGGGGAGTTACAATAATTTTGAGGTATATATTGTAAGTTACACAAATTTTGATTAAAGGTTTTTTAAACCTCTGTATATACTGAGAAAATTAGTTAATGTACTCATAAGGTCAGTTAAGTGTTTTTGTCACTCATGTCAAAGGGGGAGATTGTTAACCTCATAATGGTTTTGGACACTTGAGTGCCAATACACTTAATCACTTTCTATATTGGAGTTGAGTACACCATGTATGCCAAGCCACAACATGAGCCAAGTCAGGAAACATTTCAGGTGTCAAGTGATCTTCATGTGCCGAGTAGTCTTCAAGTGCCAAGTGAAGATCAAGTGCCAAGTGATATTCAAGTGCCAAGTCATAGATGATGCCAAGCAATACAAAAATGAAACAAGTGCCAAGTAAGCTAGTTTGTTATTAGTGCTGAGCATCTGGAATTAGCAAGTGCCGAGTAACATAGAATGTACATATGAGTTTGTAACTTCATTGATTCATATGTAAACTATTTTCATGGCCAACATGTGATGAATCTCAAAGGATTAAATGATAAGATTGAATATTTTGTATTTCCTATGCAATCTACATGCAGCCAATAAGAAAAATGGAGAAGGCATGCAACCAATAAGAAAAGTGCAAGGAATGAGCAAGAAGCAAAGATTCAAAATGGATCATAGATCCATACCTAACCGTAAATCCTCAAGTGACTTTATAAGGAAGACGAAGTCTCATTGTAAATGTGTGAGTATGGACAAGGGTGTGTAAGGAAAACTATTTTCAGAGTGAGGATTATCAGATCACAAAGGATCAAGATTAGAGATAGCAGATCAAGTGCCTGTATTCAGCAATCGAAGGATTGTGATCTATCGGGTTTATTATACCTAATATTCTTTAGCAATTGTATTAGAATGAAAACCCTATGGTGATAGGTTAGCTTAATAGCTATTTTGTAGAATCCTTTAAATAGGTGATTAAATCCTTTAATAGGGTGACACTTCATGTAAAGTGTTTGAAATCTTTTAACTAGGTCACTATTGATACAGTGTAAAGCCTTTAACAGGGTAGACCATCAGAAGTGGTTAAAACCTTATTGTTGCAGTAAATTTTGTGGGTATCATCCCCACCCTAGTTTTACCTTCTTATTTTTGGAGGGTTTCTAGGTTACCAAAATCTCAAGTGTTATGTGGTGATGCTTATGTGTATCTCATAATTGTTTGATATGTTTATATGCATGCAATCTACTTTTAGTTATAAATTTTTAATGGTAAAAATACAATACTTCTGATTCACCCCCCCTCTTAGAAGAATTCTTCCTATTTGAATATTCAAATAGTATTCCTATTAATTGTACTTGATTGTTGAATATGTTAAAGAAGAAGAAAATGTCAGTTAATTTACAGACTGTAATTGACCTGAATTGCTTGATGTATTTTTTAAATTTTGAGATGCATATACTAAGAATTTTTTGTTGCTGTAGGCCAAGCCACAACTGATAGACATGTCAAAGCTTCCAACTATTGTGGATCCTATGATTAAAGAGTTGCTGAACTTGAAATATCTTTGGCAAGTAAGTTGCATGCAAAATATTTATTTTGAAGGGAATTGACATTATTTTTAAAAATACATTTAGTTTATACAATTTTACTCATGTTTTGTTGGATAAAAACTTAACGTTCTTCCACATTTCTTGCCCATTTTATTGCATATCTGAAATAAGACATAATCTTGCCATTTTCCAATAGCTAAATGTCTTTAACTATGATTGGAATTTGGCATAAAATGTATTTTTTAGGTTAGATTGTCAGCTAGTTCTGGTTGATCACCATTTGAAAATTAGAGGTGCTAATCCTTTCATTGAAGATAAAATTTATAGTGCACTACATATCATCACACTTACCCAAAAAATTTGAGCCAAAAATTTGATTATCTAGATTGAAAGTCATTGTCCACTTCATAATCTTAGCAAGAAAAACACCATAAGCGCTTGTGAACCAAGCATTTATGATGAAGCAGGAAGGAAAGATAAATGAAAAAATGTGTTGAGTCGAGAGATAGACATTGGAAAGAAAGCCATTGATTATAAAAAGTATTAAGATCAAGTTTAAAAATGATGTTTTAATTGAAAAGCACAAAGCAAGATTAGTAGCTAAAGAGCAACAAATTTTCCTTGTACATCCGTGCACTATCTCCATGATTCCATGTTTGGTCCTGAGCCTCTTTGCAATAACCACATGATCAATGATTGCCAAATAGTGCCAACATACTATGTGTAAAGGCCCTTTCTAGATCATATTTCAATGCAACAATTTATTAAATGATGGCACTTTGAGGGGACAATGATCATCTTCAACCATGTGACTTTGGCTCATTGCTTCAAATTAGTTAGAGGATATAGAAACTTACTAACTATAAACAACAGGTATGTTCTTAGAAATAAAACCCATACTCATTGTAAACAGCAGGTATCAACTTAATGCATATTTCATGAGTTGTGGTTCATAAAAACCCATACTCATCAGCTTGAATTGTTTGTTTAATACCCAATGCATTGAGGTGACACTTACAATTTGAATTCATAAAAACAATTTCTTATCAACTTAAATTGTTTGTTTAGTACCCATTGCATTGACATGACACTTACAAGGTTGAAGTATTGCAACTTCCTAGAAGGTCTTCCTACTCAATTTTCCATGATGATTCAACTTTCCTTGTTCCTTGGGAGAATGATGCAAGAGCATCAAGGTCAAGCTTGAAGGCGTGAGAAGACATTAAGGTCTCAAGATAACCAACATGACCATGTTAGAATAGTTGAGGTAATAAGACCCTGTAAAGGTCCTTTTTGATATGTTTGTAATCATTTTAATTAAATATGAAAACATTAATTAACAAAAACCATATGTGCAGATATAAACATTAATCACAACATGTCCAATTTATTTGTAGGTATATTTTCCTATGAAGAAAGACCATGCCTAACAATATGAATCTAGAAGAAAATAATGAGACAATGGCTGCATTGTGGGCTCAGTTCCGAAGAAAATTTGATAAATGTTATTGTCCTTGCAAAAAGTGTAAGGGTTTAAAGAATTGAAGAATTCTAATCACAACAACCTAGAGTCATTGTAGGCAATATGGTCATGTTGAAGGGGGCCACAATTTTCATCCATTGCTGAATGCAGATTTCATACTCGAGGAACATGGAGGTGTGAATATCCAAGCTAAGGATAACACTCCATGGAAGAAGATGATAATGTGCCAGAGGACATGATTGAAGAAGATGGTATTGGGGCAAGTGATGAAGAGGCTCACAATGATGGTACTAGCGAATTTGATAATAATGATGAAGATGGTCTTGATATACCTTTACTTGAGAAGGCACATGAGCCCTTATACCCAAGCTCCCAAACAACTCTACTGTCAGCTATAGTGTTGTTGGTGAACTTAAAGGTTATGAATAACATATCCAATGTAGCAATGTCACGTATGCTAAGGGATGTCATTTTTGTCATCTTAAATGTTAGAATACAATTACTATTCATTTTATTAACAATGCATATTTGTTGATGTAGTTTGATTAGTGAGTTTTTGTTACCACCATCAAATATTTTGCCTCATTCATACTGAGAATTATCTAACATTATGGATTAGGTTGGAATGAAGTATCAGACAATACATGCATGTTCCAATGATCACATTCTATATCATAAACAACATGAATTTGCAACAGAATGTCTTGATTGTCATGTTAGTAGATATCAATTAGATCAAATAACAAAAAAAGTGCCTCACAAGGTTCTTCGGTACATTCCCATTATTCCACGTCTGGAACGATTATTCAGGTGCGCTAGCTTGGCACAATTTATGGATTACCATGCACGCAATAGAAGTTAGGATGACATTATGTGAATGCCTGCCGATGGTTCTATATTTAAAGAGATAGAAGAAACATGGTCACACTTTAAAGAAGAACCTTGTAATCTAAAACTTTCATTGGTGGTGGATGGTGTCAATCCATATGGAGATATGAGATCTGTTTACTCAGTATGGCCTATTTTTGTTATTAAAAATAACATTCCTCCTTGGATGTCCATAAAGAAGGAGCACATAATGTTGTCAATGATTGTGCTAGGTATATTTTTTTTTTAGTTATCTAAATTAATTTATAAATAGTGCATGAAAATGGTTATAATAATTACATAATGTTTATGTTCATTAAATTGCTAGGTAAATACCAAGTTAAAGATATGAACATGTATATTGAGCCCCTAATTGACGAGTTGTTGAAGTTATGGAATGATATCACTATGTATGACATCTCTAGATTGATAGGACATCGACAATTTCAATTCCATACATGCTTGCATGGACAATACATGATGCCCCTGGGCTAACTCATTTTTATGGTATGTTATATTGTTAAGATCATATATTTTTGGTCTATTATAGTGCTTACACATTACTATCGAATGCTTAAGTTGCGCATGATAATTGTACATGATCAAATTATACATGATCATTTAGCTCTTTAGACAAAGGGAAAGTTTGCATGTCCAGTTTGTGGTGTGAAGATGAAATGTCATCATTTGAGAAGTTTAGGAAAGTAGGTGTTTGATGAGTTTAGAAACTTTCTCCACAATAATCATAGGTATCGAATTGCTGAAAAACATCTTTTCAATGGGAAAGAAGAGAAATCATCAAGGCCACAAAGAATGACACCTCATTTATGGAAGTTGGAATGTGATCGACTAAATCATTGAGGTAATGTCCAATTTGTCATCTAAAGTTTACAATTTGTATTTTGATATTTTCTTATATTTACTAATGCTGTAACTGATGCTCATGAAGGTCTTCAAAGTATCAATGAAAAACTTCCTAGAGGAATGAAAAGTTATCATACTCAATTTAGTAGGTTACCATACTACAAGGATCCCCCAATCGTGCATTTTTTTGATGCTATGCATATTGGAAAGAATGTAACAGAGACACTATGGAAAATGTTGGATGGAAGGTGTGATAGAGAACAAATTGCTAAAATTTGTAGTAACATTCATGAATCTAATTATGCACTAAAAGTTTTCATTGAATCAAATAGGAATGAAGATCACATAAATACAAGTTCCCTTCCTTGGTTATTAAAGGAGCAAAAAAGTGATGCATTAAAAGAAGTCATAAAAAAAAAAAAATTCCAATAGGATTTGCTACAAATATAAGCACTCTTCTATCAAAAAAAGGTGATTTTGGGCTAGGGTTGAAGACACATGATTGGCATACCTTCCTCAAGTTAAGTCATGTTTTCTATTTATAGTATATTTGTAAGATTGAATGTCGTACCAGTTGCATTATTTAATAATATATTAAAATGATTATTTTTTAATGATTGTAGTTCATCCTACCTCTATCCCTTCCACAATAGTTTGATAATAGTATTAAACAAGTTATATATGATTTTGGAAAATACATGAGGTTAGAAGAGTGTTTTTTCTTAGATTTGTAGCTTTTTATCTAAAATCTATTGTATAATTTTATTTGAAATCTCCTCTATGTATTTTTGTGTGTTGAATCTCATTTAGGTGGTTATCATCTAAAGAAATTGATAAAAAAGATATAAAATATTGGAAGAAAAAAATTCCACAGCTTATGTGTGAAAGGAAAAAGTGTTTACCTCCAACATTTTTCAATGCTCAAGAACACTACCTCATACATCAAGTTGAGGAGATTGAATTGTGTGGACTTGTAGAAGCTAGATCAATGTGCACGGTTGAGAGGCATTTGAAATTTATGAAGGGCTTGGTTCAAAAAAGAGCATATCCTAAGGGTTATATGATATAGGGATATATGATATACTAGACCATGGTGTATATCAGTGAATATCTTCCAAAATTTACAATAGGTATCCATCTAGATCGCATTTGGGATCTCAACTGTAATGACAAATTCAAAGGGGAGTACCTGATAGTGAAAGGTAGATTGAGCAAGGTGAGAGGTAATTATAAGTATTTTTTGGTAATTTAACAATTCTTATCCATCATCAATATATATAAGTTGTTTCTAACTGGTGTAATTTTCTTCTTTATAGTTGGTCGTGAGTGGGATGCACTACACTTTTATATTGCAAACAATCTTGATTGGATGATAGTGTGGATTGAACAGTCTCAAGAAAATGGTTGCTCATTAACATGAGATGGTGTTGCATCGTTGGTTAAAGAAGCTCATCGTAATTGAGATCCCAATGTTACAACAATGGTACTTGATCTAATATATGGCTTAACAGATACAAAGGTATGCATAAGATTACTAACCATGAGACATAAGTTTAATATCAACTCACAGATTAATGAGAAGATTCTTAACATGTTTGAATAATTGTAGGTCAAACACCACAAAGCTATGTACTACCATGGCTATAAATTTTGCACAAAAAAGTTAGATGAAATGAAGAAAACGTGTGATTTCGGGATAAGTGTTGTCTTCGCGATCACCAATATTTCATCTAGAATTGACATACATCCTCAACAATCTAAAAATTTATACTATGGCATTTTGGATGATATACTTGAGTGCAACTTTAATTCATTCAAAATAGTTCTATTTGTCGTCAAATGGTTTAGGTTATGACTGAATCGAAATTATCCCAATAGGACTATTATTGAACATGATAGTGGATTTACTATGATTAATACAAGGTCATTTGAGCCAGTCACAAATGAGCCCTATGTTCTTCCAATTCAATGCGAGCAAGTGTTTTACTTTGGTGTTCCAAAAAAACTAGGTTGGTCATTTTTTGTTAGACATGACCCAAGAGGAAGGCCGGTAAAGTATAATGTGATTGAAGAAGAAGATATTGAAGAAGCATAAAAGGAAGTAAATGATTATCAGGAACGACAATTACCCAATGATGAAGAAGAAGAAGATGGTGATGATTTTGGTCATGCTAATGATAATTGTGATAATGATGATGGTGATGCTGATGACGATCATGATCATGGTGATGAAGATGGTGATGATCATGGCGATGATGGTCATGATGATGATAGTGATCAAGAGGATGATGATGGTGATAAAGATGGTGATGGTGATGACGATGATCAAAGTGATGAGTACGATGATGGTGATGATGATGATGATGATGATGATGATGATAATGATGATATGGATGATGATCATGATGATCAATGAAATCTTTAGGTATGATCAATTTCAACTATGATGGGGTCTTGTATGACCAAATATTTCTTTCCAAACCATATGTGCACATATAAACATTAAGTAGAACATGTCAAATATTTTTTTAGATATAAACATTACTTACACTAAATTTTTAACTTAAGAAAAATGATTTACATATACAATCTACTTTATTATTAATAATTTTTTTGGTAAGTCTATTACTTTAATTTCGCTACTGATTTCTAAGACTTACTAATTTTTTTCACAAGGTGATATGGATGCACCATGTCAGACACCTTTAGTAGAGGTAAACATTAATTATTGTAAATTTTAATGTTAATATAGAAAAAAATGTCCTATTATTGTGTTCTTTTCTTTATGGCTTTGGAGTTATTTTGATGAAGTATACAAATATTTGATGTCACAAATGATAGGAAAAAGCTACAATGATCACTAATCAAATGCAATCTGAAATACGGACATCATATCTACATGACATTGGACTTAGTACTAATCCTGTATTCATCACCCAATAAATTACACAAAGATACACTGATGAGCTTGTTCAAATTATCATCAAGGGTGACAGAAGTGAGGAGAAAGAGGCACTGAGAATAGAATTGGACCGTAGAATCCAATCTTTGAAAGTAAGCAGTAATTCAACTAAAGCAATAATAGAAGTTGAATAGATATTAATATTTTATAGTATCTTATGGATCATGATCTCTAATTTTATGTGTTCTTGTATAGACATATGTGCCAGTTGCGACATCACATGTTGAACATGGTCAGGGTTATTTCACAGTACCTTCATGTAAGTAACACTTTATTTGTTTTGATCAACATTATAACACTTACATTTTTTTTTGTTGACGTTTCTCGCTAGTATCCCATTTGATCTTTATCCATTGCAAATTTCTTTGCTAATAATATTCTATTCTTCAGCTCATGATGAAGTGTGGACTCCTCCTTCGATTGGCGATCCACTATTGTCTACTGCATTGTTGGCAACAAGGACCATGCAAACATCATCATCTATGCCCAGTAGAACTGTTAAAACCTTGTTTTTCTATATTTTGTAATGTCTTTCTACAAGTTGATGAAGAATGAAGTAGCACATTAGTGCTTAAATGATGTCTATAGAAGCTTGCATACACACACCATACATACATACATACATACATACATACATACATACATACATACATACATACATACATACATACATACATACATACATACATACATACATACATACATACATATATATATATATATATATATATAGCCACACATAGAGAGACATGGACATAGGCAGGGAGGTAGACCAACAGAGAGCACTACTAAATTTGTCATTTAATTGTTATGATGTTTTAGTTGATAAAGCAATAGAGAGCAGTACTACTAAAGCTGATCCATTTCCAGGAGTAGTTCATGTGATTAGTACTGGTTCGTATGAAGGGACATTGTTGCTAAATAAGAAAACTATGTTTCCATTAAGAAAATGAAAGCTTCCAGTTGCTTTAAAATTGATATTATTTAAAGTGTAAATTTAGTTTACTTTTACATTACTCATTTGGACTGATAAATCCTTTATGTTTTTGTAGGTAATAATGCTTTCTTTGAACATCTTTTTAATATGAAATTGAGACTATTTGGACCCACCATACATAAAAGGTACGTAGTTTCATATCATTGCTACATAATTTTTCTTTTCTTCTATTTATTGTAATATATTAAAGTTATTGATCTAACAATCTATTTGTTTTTAAAAAGGTGGAATTTACAAGCTGAGGAATTAAAAAATCAGCTGATTGCATCCATTGAGGAGAAATTTGGGAAAAACATTTTTGACATTGGCCTACTTCTGAAAAGAGCAGAAAAGCATATAAAGACTGTGAGGGATCAATATAGAAGGGGTCTTAAGGATAACCCAAAGTATTATTGTCCTCCTATGATTCCACCAATGGAGTGGAATGAAATAATAGAAGATGCAAAGGAGAAAAGGCTATGTGAAGATAGAGATAATGAAGCAGCATAGGGCAAAAAGAGGTATGTCATTATAGTATTAAGTACATTGTAATCATGCACTAATTATTGATATTTGTAAATATGTAATCTAAGATGTTTGAAATTGTTCATAGATTGCAGGACACATCTGTGGCTACAAAAGTGATAATAGAAAAGGTTGGCCAACACAAACTGGGCTCTGGTGGCTATATGAATCTGTAGTCTCGACTTGTAAGTAGAGCAATGAATTTTTTTCTTTTTTTTAATATAATGTTGCAAACAGTTTTGTTTAATGAAATCATACATGGAAAACTAACGTTATCAAGCAAAAACCATAGGGCATATATTTCAATGTGGAGGTCACAGATGAAGATAGAAAAATTTCCTTGAAGGAAGGCTATAAAGTTGTGGTTACATGCTTACGTGAAGAATTTTTAAGCCTTGCCTAAGAATCTAGTGCACCAAATGATATCTCATAGGTAAATTGGTCAGATGAAAAGTAAATGAAATTAAATAGTTGACAAGATTCTTTTTTGGTATTAGTTTTAAACGTAAATTGACTACATAACAATGTGCATAACATTTTACTGCAGCCTTCATATCCTACCATAGAACTTGCTCCTGACGAAGGCCATGATGTGCATTATAGTGGTAGAGGTATTAATTTGTTATTGGAAATTAATTATGCAATTATGAATACAATTTAACATCTTCAAATTGAATTTAACGTGTATCCTTTTTTTGAATATTTCAGAGCATGTTGAACATCATGCTGAAGGACTGGACCATGTTTCAAGTGTTCAACATGTTGATGCAGTGGTAGATCAAAATGTTAATGTACATGATGTGGCATTGTCAGGTAAGAAAAATGCATTTTATGTTGTACTCATACTTAAATACAAACTTGTAATAGTTAGAAAAAGAAAAAGAGTATGCCAATTTATCACATTCACTTGTTCTTGCAACAAAACCCCCTTTAGTGCAGCAACCTCCTAGTCCTCCAAAGAGAAGGAGCCATCATAATTTGACATTGCACATGTTAGAAGAGGAGGAGAATGAAGCAGATATGGATGTCCCTATGAGCACTTTTCTTAAGAGAGCTCAGAAAAACAAAAAAAAAAGAAATGATGTTTAAAAAATCTTCTTTGATAAACATTGTTGGATAAAGAAAGAACTTTGTTTTAAGTACTTATGTACGAATGATGCATATTAATACAGATTTTTATTTTATGTCAATGAATATTGTTACGTGTTAATGAAGTTTTGATTAGTATTGTGTATTAATGAATTTTATATCATATTAATGAATGTTATGTGATTGTATTGATTGAATGTTATAGTTCATAAATGGATGAATGAATGAATGAAATATGTAATTAGAAGATAATGGGTAGGGGGGGGGTGTTGGTGAGGTTAGATGAGCTTCCACCTTCATGTGGTTGGCCTTGTTAAGTAGAGAATATTATAGTATTCTTGAAACCAAGTGAAGCTCAAATTTGTTATGTCTTCAAACACACATCCCAATTCTCTTTAATGAGACTAAAGTTTTTTCGCTTGTAATAGTCTCATTGCAGTCATCTTTTGGTTCCTTGAACATATAGTTCTTGCTTATTTTAAATCCCATATACTAGATATTTGTCCACATTGGAGTTAGTTTGGCATAGAAACTTGCATATTTTATTATATATATTTAGTCAACTGAAAGCAATTTAGAAAGCATTCACATAGTTGATGTCTAACAAAAGAAGACAAGATGCATATACTATTTAGCATGGAAATCCTTGTAGGTGAATTGTGTGTGTATGTACACACACACAAATATATGTATGTATGTATATAACTTCAAATAAATGTGTAGACTCAATCAGCAAGAGACACCAACCTCAAATCTTGCAATGTAAAAGGAACTGACCTTTGAAATGCAAAGTGTTTATAATGTAGGTAGATTTGCCTTAGATCTCCTTCGAGGTCTTCAACAAATCTGCCTTTTAATTATGAATAATCCACCAAGATTTGAAATTATTTTTTCAATAAATGATCTAAACTTGGAATATACCTTCATAAAAATTCTACCTTAGATTTGCTCATCATATTCAAAATAAGCCTTCACATGTCTGTTCACTTAGGTCTAATTTAGGTCTTCCACAAATTTGGCTTATGCTCTTGAATCTCTTAAAATACTCTTTGTATTCAAATGATATTTAATGAATTGATTGATACAAATTTCCTCATACTTGAATCCAAATATCATTGTCATTCTCAAACACAACACAGACATAAAATCATTTTGGTTATTCTCTTGTTATACAAGTTTGTCTTATCTTTTTGGTTTTCACAAGTCATGCACTTATGCATCTTTGGGATATCCACAAGCTATTAAAGACGTTTGGATGCTTCATATCCTTATTTTTTTTGTGTTTTTTGTAGGGTTTTTTCCATGAAGTCTAAGGACAAACATGTTGGATGTTTGTGATAGACATGTCCACCTATAAGAAAAGTATAAAATGTAGAAAAAATACAAAGAAAAGCTTGTAAGGTTCTTAGGTGTCTTTAGGTCTAGTACATCTTGTAAGGGTTTTAGGTGTCTTTGGAAGGGTTAGTGAAGTTATAAAATCTTTGAAAAGGTTAGTGAAATATATTAAAGGCATATATGATTGTAAGTTGTCATAGTTGACACTTTGTGTCAACTTAGACAACGAAATTTAGTTTATAACTAACTGGTAACAGTCAGATAGTTAGACAAAAGTGGTTGTTTACTATTGTTTGGTTATTTAGAAGGGATTTGTCAAGTGTTTGGGGGAGAAGTAGAGTTGGGGTGGTGAGACAAGGCATTGTGAAAAAATTATAATCAATAAAATAATCTTGTTCTCTGTAATTCAGTCTCTGTCCCATGGAACAGTGAGTTCCAATGATGTATCAAATGCATTTTGACTAATATTTAATTTGAGAACATTTTATTATTTTTGTTATCTTGTCCACGCATTCTTTTAATTTTCATTGTGGGTTTAGTAAGGAATAATACACTGGTGCATTCAAACCAGTGACTGGTTAGGCACAGTCAACTATACTTATTCTAAAGTTTAGAATGTAGATTCTCTCCTACCACTTGTAGTCATTGTTATTGGTGAGAGACAATGAGGTTGTGATAATTTATTTGTACTATATTAACCAACTACATTAGAGTGGGAAAACTTGGTGCAAGTGCTATGTTGGATGGTAATTGCTGATGGAGGTTTAGCCTGGATTAGACACCAGTCTAATAGACAGTGGATCATTTCATGTTTGAAGATGTTTGGGGGATGAATCCTTCATGTTTGGGGGGTGTCTTTGTTACTAAAAATGAGACAGTAGAGCACTGCTAGTGTTATTATGGGCAAAATATGTCTTTCATTGTGATAGACTATTTTTAAGTCATTTGTGTTGTTTCTTGCTATTGTCAAGCAGTCTTTGTTTTCCTTCAGACCATGAACAAAATTATCTACCATTTTTGCTAATGATAAAATTTTGACTTAAAAAATGATAAAGTTTATTAGTAATCATTATAGTGGAACAACTTTTGACTTGTTCAAAATTTTTAGTCAAAGGTATTGGAATTGATAGTGAACCCCAAGCTCCTAGAAATCACCTGCAACCAACCTGCAACCAAAATAGCAACTACCTAAGACTCGGGAATTAGATATAAATCAGTTGAGACCAAAATTTATAATTCTTGAATAGGATTGAAAGTAATTTTGATTTTGTAAGATGATTTGATATGCAACAGCAGAATTCATCCTTGTTTACTTCTGATTTATAGGACTAGTGCCTTATCCATTGGGCAAGAAATTGACTATTGGCAGGAGATCTAATTCAAATAACTTGTATAAGAATTAATCAACTACAATAACCCATCTCCATTCTTATGCAATATCCCTTTTATGAACTCATAAACCCTACTGATTTACTGAAGCATTTATATAATTGCTTGAATTAAAAGCAACAATAAAACCAACATACAACCCATCCAGATTGCATTTAGCCAAATAAACCTTATTTAAATGACTTCAAAGTAAACAAACCCATAAACTAGAGACAGAAATTGATGACACGGATATAGTGTAAATACCCCTTTATATTATCCTTTTCATATGACTAATACAATAATCAATAGAAAACCAATTGAATGCCCAGAATAGATTGCCATTTCTGTCATTTCAATTTTCTTATCAGAAAGTACAATGGAAGCAAACTCAAAACCTTTGCATACTATTGGACCGACTGAATATGTACTCTTCTTGAAAGAAACAAAAAATTGCACAAGTCTTGAACCATCACAATGCCTTGAAAACTCATTTATATAGCGTGAGTTGCAACAAGCAAAGGGGAATTGTGATCTGACAAGTGTCTAAGGAACAAAGCATCATACGAAAGACAAAAAAAATCACATTAGAATGCCAGGCATATCAAATATTCCTTTAGCTAGGCCCGTTCTAGTTTCTGTTGTGAATCATCAACTTCTAATTTGTCTCTCATTATTCTGGCTCCTCAGAATACGTGGCTACCAAGCTGGCCAAAGAAGGATGATCTTGTGATACCTCCAAATCAGTTTTCTCCTGTAGGTTCTCACTGCTTTCACCCTAAGTAGGCATTATTACCTTTTCCCCTTCTTAATTTTTTAGTTCTAGTGAAGAGGTGTTAATAACCTGCACCTCGCCTTCTTATTTCTCATCATCATCTGAACTGTCCTCCTCTAACTGCTTGTCCAACAGAAGATCTGCCATCCAAGTGTCAAATTGTATATCATCTAACCAAATGAATTGTAGGATATCATTTTTCTTTTTTAAAATATAACTAGCCTCCTTTTCAAAACCAACAAATTCTTGCTTCAAAGAATCAAAAAATAATTGGACTTTAACTAATTCCTTTGTCGTGGTGGCCCACCAAGCATGCCCCTTTTCATTAATAACTTTACTTATCCTTGTGCAAAAAAGGTCATCCAATTCTTTACTCCACTCTTCCTTATTTTTCAATTTCTTCTTTCTATCCAAGGCAGAAGAAAATAGATCAAATTTTTTATTCTTATACTTATTCAAATAAGAAACAATTTTCAGTTGCATAGCAACTCTCCTGTTATCAAAATCTGACAGGTCATTAGCAATATCGTACAATTTTTCAACATGGTCATTGCAAGACTTTATAAATGAATAACATAGAAGGGTGATTTCCTTTTCCCTTCTTCTCCATTTATTAACAATAGGCTTTAGGGTATCATCATGAGTTTTCAATTCCTCCCATATATCTATTACTTTTACCAACTGATCAAAGAATAAGGGTGACTCAATTTTGTCCACTAAATACATTAGAGCCTTTCTAAGCTTATCCTCATATTGCATATTTAACTCTACATGTAAGGGCCATATTTTTCTCTTCTCTTCTCCAAATTCCTCAGCTGTATAATATTCAGGCCTTTGAGGTGTGTTTGGTATCTCTACAAGGGGGGTGGATTTAAAAGGTTCCACTAGAGGATGAGGGTATGCTATTCTTGGCCTTGTGGATTTCCCCATTGCCTTGTTTTCAAGTTCAATTCTCCTTTCTACCTCCCTATTATAGGCATCAAGAAGTGTTTCATATTTAATCTGTAACTTAGACATAACCTGTTCCTCCTTCTTAGTAGTGGTCAACACAAACTTAGAAGAATCCACATTCCAATATGCTACCTGTACATGTGAAGTGTTAGCAACCCTTCTTACAAGTATATTTCCCATCAACCCAGACTCATCTGATTGTGATGTTGTGGCTCTAGATCCCTTTCTCAATGACCAACTAACCAATGCAGCTTGATCTTCAATGAATGAAGTGCCTTGGAAGTCTCTTCTATTTGGGTCTTGCAACTCCAATCTACTTGAAACAGAATTGAAAATTAATGCATCTAAAATATCCCAATTGGGCAATAATAAAATGTTAGATGCCTTTATCATTTTCCTCCCCTCCTCAGGGCTTATATTCTACAAATCCTTCATCATTTCTTCTTTAATTTGGTTTTTCATGGAAGTTTCATCCATTTCTAGATGCTCTATTTTCATCTTTTTACATTTCTCCTCGAAAACGTTCATGTTTGTCCTCCATGCAAACTTTTGAAAAGCCCTTGATTTCACAAAACTATCATCAGTAAAAAATTGATGACTTTCCTACTCTAATATAAGGTCCAACTCCCTGCCTCTATAATTAGCTATTGTTAGATCCAAACATGGGAGAGAAAGTTCTAGAGGCTTACCCTCATCTAATTCTACTTGAGTAATAAAAATATCTTCATGTGATCCCATTTGTTCAACCTGTTCACTAGTGAGCTGCTCTTCTCCAATCCTTAAAGGGGACTAGGCGGGTGAATATTCCTCATATTGAGGCCTTTCTTCTATCATTACCTTTTGCCTCTTAGGACTAGGCTCTTTAGGTCTCTCCTCTTGGGCTATACTGGTAGATCCTATTATTTGTTTTCCCTTGTCTATAGGAACCCTTTTATTGTGAATTACAGTATATCTGGGCCTCTTTTTTACAATTATTTTATCAGTTCTCACATTTGGAGTGAAAGCCAACCTCCTCATGACCTCTCTGGCCTTATCAGGATATGAATCAATAAAAAATTATTTCTTTTCATTCATAACCTCCATTATTTTAGGGGAGGTATTCATGAGCTTACCTCTTTTGTTAGCCTCTGTAATAGCATTAACCAAAGGATCATATTTGTTATCAAAACAATGAATGAATTCTAAGACCCGAGAATAAACTCTCCATTTTTCCATTTTAGTTTCCTGCTCCTGCAATGAGAATTCATTCCTTATAATATCCTTTGGATAATAAGAATCATGCTTGATCGGTCCCAACTTGATTCTATGCCTCAACATCTGATTGAAAAATTCCTCGGAATCACAAAAATGGGGATGAGAGACAGCCATCATATACTGCTCCAAAATTTTATGCAAAAAGATCCATCACCCTTTTGTAATCACAAACTGATGGGCCACTATGTAGGTAGGGAAAATTGACCCTAATTGTCTTTTCAACAAAAACATTTCTTCCACTCCCCCTAACTGCCATAAAAATTTAGCCATTCCCACCTTCAAAGGAACTTGGTAAGGAAAAATATGAGGGTTCCCCTTGAAACCATAGATTCTAAAAATAGTAGAAATAGGGTAGGGGATGATATCTCCCCAATTATGTGAAACTTTCAAGTCATGGGGGTTATCCATAGGCCTGATGAGACTCATTAGTACCCTAGGGATTCTGGGATTGTCACTCAATATGAGGCATCTCAATTTAGCAGCAAAATATCTATCAAATCTGAAAAAACTAGCATTACTTGCATCCTAGGTCATATCTGCACTTCACAACTGGATTGGCAGTATTTCCCCATTCTCCTCTCTATTTAGTTCCATATCATTACCAAAATATGTCACTCCTTTTAACAAAAACATATGCATTAATAGAGAGTAGTGACCAAAATTTTTTTCCACCTTGCCCTTTGCAATCCCAACTAAACCAATGTGAATTTCTTCAGCCAAAAAGGAAGAAAAATAAAAAATAACATCTACACCAAAGGAAGCAATCTGAACCATCATGTACATGAAACCAATGGGCATAAATTCTTGCTCATCTTCACCAAACACTCAACATAAGGTCATGTATATCTCTACAGCCCAGGAACTAAAAAGACTCTTCTTAAAAGGCTCTCTAGAGGCTGCAGTAATTACTAGTAAAGTTCCTATTGTACCAATATGTGCCCTTAGTGCACCTCCCCTAATTACATCCTTCTTTGCTTTATATTCATTCTCTAATTATAGCAGATTGATTTGCACATGGTAGTCTGATAATGGTTCCAGGTGAAAAACCTCTCTAATTTCTTCAAGAGTAATCAAGACTAGAGGCACACCATCCTTTCTTCTTACAACCCTAATGGCTTGGTCATAATTCTTAGCAATTTCTTCAAGAAAATCATAATCCATGAAAACACTTGGGACTACTAACTTTCCCAATTCAAAATTCTAGACATTAGTATGCGGAGCAAACAACTTTCTTTTCAAAATGCACTTTTTAAACAAGATAATGCCAGTTTGAGTAGTTGTTGCATCCCTAACCCAGTTCCCCTTGTCATATAGGCCATCACCAATTTTAAGCGCAGGGTTTAAGGAAATTAACTTTTTAACTTGTGTAGGTTGTACAGTAGATTTTGGGAGTAATTCGAATAAATCATCATGGACATTCCTATGCATATAATTAATTTTCCTAGAGAATGGTTTCTTATGAGGCATTTTGATAGTATTTAGAGAATTGGAATGCCACAGAGGTTATAATATGAGTACTTACTTGACTTGTTGAACTTGTCCTTCTCTAAACTACTAAAATTTCTCTCAAATAACAGAAGAATAGTTTCTCGTCTTTACCAGGCTTAACACGACACAATCAATTAGGCTCTTGTGCTAAAAAAATTTGCAATTTCTGTTCGCATGGGATTGGAATTAAGGAAAATCTTTGTGTTATACTCTATTTCTCCTACATGCAAAGCTTTCACTTATCATAAATGCACCAAACAAAAAAATAGAGTGGCGTCGTACTTTCTTTTTTAAACTTGTACCGTTGATCCTTGAAAAATCCTATGATTTGGGAATGACAACAAAGTTGACTCAGCTTTCTTCTTAACACATTAGCAGTCAAGCCAATAAAAAACCTCCACCTATACCTTTCCTTCAAGGATGGTGATTCAAATTGGGCCCATGGATGACTACAAACATGTGTCATCAACACGCTAACTCGTTATACATAATTCTCGAGCACCTTTCCATAGTGAGCTAGCGATGATCACTAATCTTACTTTAATCGTGTTGTAGACAATTGAAACAATCTTTAAGAACACAATGGTGGGTCCATTGCTCATTAACTCGTTATACCTAATTTTTTCACATCTCTTTATAGCGAGTCAACAAGCATCGTCGATCTAGACTTGTTCTTTTGGACAACAATTTTACTTCAATAGTGGTGGGCTACACTCACTATACTTAACTTGCGAGCACTTCTTCATAGTGAGTCAATGCCACCCTTTGATCCTGGCTTGATCTCACGATCAGAAATCTTCATACCTAGTACACGGGAAGTGGGTCCATGATATCGGTGTCCATGATATGGGCCTTGCAAATTTCTACCAAGCATTGGTTGAAAGTTCGACCAATGAATGGCAAAAAATGTGCTGATAATTGCAACATTTTTTGACCACCGTATTGGTCAAAATTTTGACCAACCTACTGGATGGTCAAATTTTTGACCAATGCCATCTAGTTTTCAACCATGCATTGGTCAAAATTTTGACCAATGTCATGTAGATTTCTACCAAGCATTGGCCAAAAGTTCAACCAATGAATGGCAAAAAATGACCTAACAACTTCAACATTTTTTGACCAATGTATTGGTCAAAATTTTGACCATCCAGTAGGTTTGT
Source organism: Cupressus sempervirens (assembly GCA_028749045.1). Lineage (NCBI taxonomy): Eukaryota > Viridiplantae > Streptophyta > Pinopsida > Cupressales > Cupressaceae > Cupressus > Cupressus sempervirens. The sequence goes on from CM053785.1 coordinate 316,669,324, forward strand.
CAAATTTTTGATCAAAAAATTATTGACCAATTTGTTGGTCAAATTTGGTCAAATTTTGGTCGAAAAATGGGTCAAAATTTTGACCAATAAAGGTCAAAAAATGAGCCCAAATATACTAGTGGAAGATCAGGTGCCGAGTGAAGATCAAATGTCGAGCAGAATATAGGAGCCGAGTAACACAAAGGAAGTTGAGCGTCAGTAAATCAATAGTGCCTTGTTGCTACATTATTTTGAAAGTTGAAGATTCGCCAGATCTGAGCCAACAAGGTTGTTACCTAGAATTTTGTGAACTAGATAGAAGATAAGAATGATGAGCTGGTGGCATAGAACTCTATGTAAAACATTTTATACATAAAATTTTATAGATGAAGATGAGATATGGGACAAATACATTGTATCCTACCTAATCTATTGAAACCCTAAAGTTGGAGAGAGAAAATTGAGCAGGAAAGGTATTCCAGATTTCTATTTAAGGAGTCATAAGGTCACAAAACAAGTAGTTGGTCAAGCATGAAAGCATGAAGTGCTGAAGAAGGTGCTAAGGGGGAAAAAAGCACAGAAAATCTATTTTGATAGATGACCACAAGGATGATTGCATTGGTATGATGAGTAAGAAGACTCAAGGAGACAAAGCTTGAGAGGAAGACAAGCTATCAGAGCCATAGTGATTAAAGCCAAGCAAAGAATTGGACTGAAGTGTGATATAAAATTTGCAAGATATGTTGTGAGTTGTATCAGATCAAAAGTCATTATTGTTACTCTCTAGCAATTGTAACAGTTAGTATAAATCCTATGGACTTAGGTTGGTTTAATAGCCATGTTATAAATGCTTTAACAGGGTGACATTCCAAGTGAATGTTCCAAAGTCCTTTGACCAGGCCCATTCCTAACAGTATGGTGAAATCCATTGACAAGGTCACATTTAACAGTGTGTTGTAAGGCTTTAATAGGGAAAGCCTTTAACAGGGCATCACTATAGAAGAGTGAGAATTGAGTAGCATGTTACTGGTGGTTTTTCCCAAATTGGGTTTCCATGTAAATCATTTTGTCATGTGTTAATATTGCATGTTTTATTCCTGCATGTTGATTTACTGCAACTTGCTAAGATGGGTGTTTTAAGCTTGGATGAATGAATAGTTTAATGGACTCACTATAATTTGTGAAAAAGTATTATTAGGGCATTTAGAAATTGGATAACTGATCCACCCCCCTCTCAGTTATTCTAAAGAATTCTAACAATTAGTATCAGAGCCATGCTGTTGATTTAGTTTAAAGGGACTAGAAGCAGAAAAGATCACAATGCGTAAGAGAGAAGTTACCAAGCTCAACAAAGACAACTTTGTTGCATGGAAAAGTTTGATGAAGCTAAATCTTGGATCCATAGGAGATTATGCCCAAAATTCAATTATTACTAAACATATTGATCCAACTGGTACTCTTACTGCAAAAGACTTGAAAAACAAGCAGGAACACAATCAGACAATGCTGGAGATTGCTTCTGCACTAAACTATGCTGAATTCGATGATATCAAAGGATGTGACACTGCATTCAAAATGTGGAAAGCCCTATTAGACATCTATGGAGGAGATCAAAATTTCCAAAGAGCAAAAAGAGAAAGCCTCGAAGGAAAGTTTGATGATATGAAAATGGAAGAAAGTGAGAACGTTGCTTAGTATGGCTCTAGAATAAAGGAAGTGGTAAGTGCAATAAGATGTTTGAGTAATCAATTGGATGAAGATACTGTTAATAGTAAGTTCTTAAGAACCTTGCTCCCTATATATTCTATTAGAGTATTTGCTATACAAGAGCTAAGATGTATACTGGGAAACAATCTAAGTTTTGAAGGAATAGTGGGTAGACTCACTGCATTTGAGTTATCTAACTTTGACAATTATAGACTTGAGAATGTTGAATCTTCTTTCAAGGCCAAGCTATCACTAAAAGATACTGAACAAGTGAAATCAAAGAAGGGAAGAAAGATGAAATATGTATCTAGTGACAATGGCACTGATGAGGAAGATGTGGAACAATTGGAAGCATTACTAGCAAGAAGATTTCACAGAGGCAAAGGAAAGTTCAAAGGTAAGCTACCTATAATTTGTTTCAATTGTAATGAAGTAGGACATATTACTGCAAGGTGTACACAGAAAAATGATTACAAGGAAGAAAAAAAGTAAAAATACAGAAGAGAAGATGATAAGAGAGATTACAAAGACAAAGGTAAGAAGTGCTATATTGCTAAAGAGGATTTTGATGAAAATGATGATCAAGTTATTTATGTGGCCATGAAGGACTAGTCTGATGAAGAAGAGACTACAAAACTAGTAACATGTATGAACAAGAATGTCAGATGGATCATAGACAGTGGATGCTCACATCACATGACAGGAGACAAAAGTAAGTTTGTTAACTTTACTCAGTATGATTGAAATAGTGTTAGATTTGGAAATGATGCTCCATGTCAAATAAAAGGAAAAGGCTCCATTAAACTTATAGAGAAAATTTCATGTGACAATGCATACTATGTTGAAGGCCTGAACTACAATTTGCCGAGTGTCTCACAGTTAGGCAATGTAGGATGCAAAGTAGAATTTGGAAACAAAACTACAAAAATCTATGATATTGATGGTAAATTGATAGGAAAAGGAGATCAAACAAGAAGTAATCTATTTTATCTTGATATGAAAAAAAATTATTGTTTTATTGCAAAATTTGATGATGTGTGGTTATGGCATAAAAGGTTATGTCATGTCAATTTTGATAATTTGGTCAATATTAGTAAAATGAAGAAAGTCAGAGGTTTACCTAAACTAAAGAAGCCTGACAACATCATGTGCAAACAATGTCAACTAGGAAAGATGACTAAGTCAAGTTTCAAGAGTTAAAACTATACGTCAAAATAAGTACTTGAGTTAGTCCATACTGACTTATGTGGTCCAATAGAAGTACAAAGCTACAAAGGAGATAAATATATAATGTTGTTTGTTGATGACTATTCTAGGATGATGACTCTTATGTTCTTAAAGCAAAAATCTGATGCTTTTCAAATGTTTAAGTGGTATGTGGCTAGAGTTGAAAAGGAAATACGAAAGAGTTTGAAATGCCTAAGATCAGACAAAGGTAGTGAATTCACATCAAATGAATTTTAGATATTTTGCAATGACAATGGAATCAAGAGACGAACATCAGCTCCTAGGACTCCCGCACAGAATGAAATTGCTGAGAGAAGAAATAGATCTATGATTGATTGTGCCAGAACACTAATGATGGAAAAGACTATTGCTCTAAAATATTGGAGGGAAGCTATAAGTGTGGCTATTCATACACTGAACCGAGTACAAGTCAAGAAAGGTACAAGTACAACACCTTTTGAATTATGCTATGGTCAGTCACCCAATGTAAAGCATTTCAAAGTATTTGGCTGCAAATGTTTTATCCTTAAAGATGCTAGAAATGGAAAATTTGATGCAAAAAGTGATGAAGGTATATTCCTTGGTTACTCCACTAGAAGTAAAGTTTATAAGTATTTAAATAGTAACACTAACCAAATTGTGGAAAGTGCAAATGTAAACTTTGATGAGCATACAGAAGTCCAAGTTGAAGAACCAAAGAGAATGGATGAATATAGAACCTTTGTGTATTCTTATGAAGGAATGCCTATTGAAGAGATTGTTGTCAATCAAATTGGGATTCAACAACAAGTTTCAGTTTCAGCAGAATCACAACCAATGAATATCGAGCTGCATTCAAAAGCTGAGTAGCAGAATGAAGAAAATGCACACTCTAGCTCTGAAGCCAATACACATGAAATAGATGTTGAACTACCTGACAATGAAGTACATAGTAACCTTGAATCTAAGAGATCAAACATGGAAACAAGGACAAAACCAAAATTATCCAAATATGTGAAGAGACATCACCCAGCTAAACAGATAATTGGTAACAAAGATGCAAGACCAATGATAAGGAATAGACTAGGAAATGAATCATGTATGTTAAGCAAAATTGAACCTAAGATAGTGATTGATACGTTACAAGATGATGACTAGTATAAAGATATGGAAGAAGAGATTGATCAAATAAAGAAGAACAAAACCTAGAGTTTGGTTCCCAGACCAACTACCAAGAATGTGATTGGCACCAAGTGGGTATTTAGAAACAAGCTAGATGAGAATGGCGAGATTACTAGAAACAAAGCTAGACTAGTATGTAAGGGTTATGCTCAAGAAGAAGGATTCAACTATGGGGAAACATTTTCCCCTATTGTGAGAATGGAAAGAGTAAGAACTTTACTTGCATATACTACATATAAAGGTTTTAAAGTCTACTTTTATGAATGGTATATTGGAAGAGGAAGTCTATATTGAACAACCAGAGGGATTTTTTAATGAAAACAATAGGGATATGGTTTGTAAACTACATAAAGCACTCTATGGTTTGAAACAAGCACCTAGAGCATGGTATGAGAGACTTCACAAGTATGTAGTGAAAATAGGAAAGACCTGATGATAACACCAGCATGTACATCAAATAAGAAGAAGGTAAGGATATTATTGTATCTAAAATCTTTGTGGATGACATCATTTTTGGAGGAAAGGAAGTGCTTTGCAAATTTTTTTCTAACAAAATGAAACATGAGTTTGAGATGTCTATGTTTGGAGAGATCAAATTTTTTGTTGGATTGCAAGTACATCAACTAAAACATGGTATATTTGTGACACAATCAAAGTATAACAAAGAGATACTTAAAATGTTTGGATTGGAAGACTCCAAACTAGTCAGCACACCAATGTCAACTGGACATAAGCTATCCAAAAATGATGAATCAGCTGCAGTCAATCAAACTAAGTACAGATCCATGATTGGAAAACTACAATATGTTGTACATAGCAGACTAGACATAGCATTAGCAGTTGGAATAGTGGCTAGATTCTCTACTAATCCTAAAGAAAATCATCTCATGGTAATAAAAAGAATAATGAGGTATCTTAAAGGTACTGATGATTTTGGTCTATATTACAAAAAGAATGAGAAGTTTGAGGTCAATGCATACATAGATGTAGATTGGAGAGGTAACATTGATGATAGGAAAAGTACAAGTGGAGGTGCATTATTCTTAGGAAAAAGGCTAGTTACTTGGACTAGCAAGAAACAAACATGCACATCTCAGTCCACTGCTGAAGCTTAATATGTGGCAGCAATAGTCAATTGCACAAACATTGTGTGGCTTACACATCTATTGAAAGGAATGAAAGAAGAGGTAACCAAACCTATGATATCGTATTGTGATAATACAAGTGCTATAAACATATCCAAAAATTCATTAATGCATGCAAAAACCAAGCATATTGCAATCAAGTATCACTATGTTAGAGAATTGGTAGAAGACAAACAAGTGAAGATGGAATATATCAATACAAAAGAACAAATTGTTGATATCTTCACCAAACCATTGCCCAAGGATGCTTTTGAATATCTTAGAGGAAAGTTCGTGACCCAGTGAACTTCATGAGAGATCATTTGAAGCTAGGATATGTGTAGATAGGTTCCATACATTAAAGATTTTTAGGTTGAATATTACAAAGAATACCAGACCTAGGAGAGGTATTGGTGTAGGCTCAAAATTGATGAAATTAAGTTGTATAATGACTTTGTTGATGTTTCTAATCTTGTAGATGATGGCTCCTATATCCATCCTTCATCCTTCAAGAAGATCAGGGGAAATCCCATTGTATCTAACCTGCCTAAAGGTCCTATTATCGATACAATGGAGGTCCTAATGCATGGGATCATTAAAAGGATAGATAAATGGGTGGAGTGGACCAGAGAAAGAAAGAAAAGAATGGGGATTACATGCTCTACTAGTAAAGTTACTTCTAGAATTGCTCAATCAACTGCAGTGACCTCAACCATTGTTGCCTCTTCAACATCTATGAGCCCAGCCTAGTTCATCAGACAAGGTATAGATCAAACTCTGGAGAAGAATTTTCAAATTAGGCCTACTTGTGGAGGAAGATCTCTTCCAAATACATGAAAATTTGGGGACAAGGAGAAAGAGAAAGAGAAAGAGAAGTTGGTGACCAATCATTCCTCCCCTATCCAAATCATCACACTTGATGGTAACACCAATTTCATGGATGGTCAAGAGTAGGCTACATCCAAGAAGGGTGATAACTTGGCTCTCTCAATTATTAAAGTGGCTGCCTTCCCCACTACTACTCAGAGAAAGAAGACACCCCTAGTAGCAAGAAATTTCTTTGATCCCATAGTCCTTCAATCAATAATCAATGTCATCACAACTAAATCTTGGTTGGAAGAGACCATTTTCTAGAAAAGAAGAAGATATGAGAAAGCTATCCCATCCAAGGACCTCATCATGCAAGCAACCTCTTTTCATCCACAATCACAGAAGATGAAGAAGAAGAAATCTATAGCAATATTGGCCATTGATTCCTTTACTGGTCACATGTTAATGGAGATAGTAGAGACTCAAAAGGAGGGCAAGTTCCATGAACTCACTACCAATGACTTTTAGATCAGAATGGTTGACATTGGTATTCTTATGCATGATTCCATGGTTAATATATGGAACTCTACCAATGAAAAGATAGAGGAAAGACTAGAGGAGTTGAGGGTAGAAAAAGAGGTACTGAAGGCCTCAAACAAAGGACTAATGGATTATACTAGAACTGCAATTGGAAGCACTTCAACCAATACATTTGATCCAAATGTAGAAGATAATAGGAAATTGCTTTTGAAGTTGTAGCAAGAAAGTCAGTTTGGTCAAATTGGTTGATCATGGATTGATCAAATGAGGACTCAAGGTCCCCCACTCATTAAGAATTTGGGAAATCTCATGTTAGATGCTGACAAGATGAGGGAGGTAGTGTCTAGTCATCAAATCACCATACATAGAGCATCGATAGATTGATGGAAAATTTGGCATTATTGTAAGAGGTGATCAATATGAAGAGTAATATTGTCATCACCCACGACATCCTCAAATTAGGTCAAGATCCATTGTTTCATTGGAAGAAATCTTTAGAATTCATAGTGGAAAGCTTTGTAAGATTTACAAACAAGCTTAAAGATGTGCATGATCTAGTGCAAAAAGTCTTGGAGAAGATTTTTGCATAATTAAAAGTCCTCCTCATAGAATCATATGTATCCAACAATGGCCAATTGGTGGACACTGAGAAAATGAAAGCCAAATTCCTATCTTTTGTCAATGAGGCCATTGATCTAATCAACTTCTAGGTGACAAAGATCTAGGAACTTTCATTAGCACACTCTATCTTGAGATGAGCATTAGAAAAGTTCCAATCCAAGATTGCTAGAGTGGAAGAGTTGATAGAGATGAATGACTATTGGATGATTCAAGTTGATAACATCATAATCCCAAGTGTGTTGATGAATTGTATAAAGTAATAGATGCAATGGAATCTTATAGAACTAAGGCTATGACCCCATAGAAAATATGATGCTCTAATATTCTCTCATACATCTGACACCCTCTCTTCTTTCTTATTTCTCTTTTTTAGCCATTTTTGGCATTTTCTTAGTAAGCTTAGACTTTGTAATAGACAATGACCCAGTCAAGTCCTATTTTTAGCTTCCTCTATTTAGAGATTCTCTTCAATGCAATCATTGAATGTAACCAGCCATTTTGAAGAGGCTTATATATGTAACATTTTGAGAAATTAATAAGATCAACAAATTATTTTGTGGGTAAACCATGTAGTTGGAACTACTGTGTGTGACTCTGAGTCTACATTTAAATCTTGTTGTTCATTTAGTTACTCTATAATGCTTGGGATGAATGTGCTATAACTAAAAATTGAAAGATTACAAGTAAACTTGGTTTTATTTCTTTCATCTCAGTAGATTGTAAGCTTCACTTTCCTTTGCATAAGTATTATTATTTTCCCTTGTATTGTACATGATAGTCCATGTGTGTTTTATTAATTGTATGACATCTTTAGGATTTGATTAATGAAGTAGCTGAAAAGGGGACAATCTAAGTATTGTCAAGTCTCGATTAATTCAGCAATTTGGGAATTGCCCAATTAGTCATTCTTTCTCTTCTCATATTGTCATAGGTAGTCTTGCATGTTTTTCAATCCTACATCTGAGTTAGAATAGGTTGCATATTAGGTGTTAGTTTTTATTTTGAAATTTTGCTAGATTGTTTAAAGTGTTAAACAATCTAGTTGTTGGCCTCTTTTGCTCTCTAGTTAAGAGCATACCCTTAAAACTTAAAAATAGATTCATTGCAAATCTTTCATATAGAAGGGAGATGTGCCTTTCAATTCAGGGGTCTTTGATGGATTACTACACTGACCCATTCAGTTGTTAACTTTTTCATTTTCTATTTTCCATTTGGCACACTAAGAGTCAAGATATAAACCATAGAATTAATGAAGACAAATTGTTAATCAACACCCTTCAAATAATGTATTCAATCATGATTGAATTTGGTGTTTTCTAGCTTCCAATACCATGAAACCTGTGTGTTTTATAAGAAAAAACAAAAAAAATATAGAGAATATGGGTCAGTAGGGACCAAAACTTTCCTTGTAACACACCCACAATGCTTCACTATTGTAGTAATTAAGTTGGCCTATTAGGGCTTACAATCGATCACTTTTGGTGATCTTTTCTATGAGGAGCATGAGGAATTTTTAGGTCCACCTTATGAAAGAATTTTACTATACAATGAAGTGTGTAATATATTAAGATATCTTTCAAAGGACTGTTAGGTCCATGTTGTTAGAAGATTTACTTGATGCACCTATTAGGATGCAAAGAGTAGGATGATCATTGTTTGTAACTTGATTTTTCTGATATAGATCCTTTAAAGAATGTAATCACCTGAATATGATAGAAAATTATCTACTCTTCCCTTTATACTTCTTGGTAGCCTTCTCATCAATCTACTCTATCTTCTTCTTGTATTCTATATTCTCTTTCTTCACTTGCTTTCTTTTTCTTCCTCTGTGTATTAATCACATTTAGACAAAACAATTCACCTTTCTTATATATCCATCAAATAATATTTTCATTCTAAGTCAACTTTAGAATAAGAGGTTCCTTTATAATAATCAAGTTACACCTTTAGGTCAGATGAATGTTAATGTTCAAGTCTCACTATATATTTGGGTGTTATGTTTATGAGCGGGCAAAATAGTGAACTTAGGTAATTTTGGATGCTCGGGTGATACTATGAACATGGGTGACACTTTGATTCCTTTCTTGATTTGGATGCTTAGTTCACACTAAGAACTTGATGAGTACTACTAGCTCAGTTCACATTTCTATCTTGGCTTATATTGAGATGCATGTCCCATATAATGGTTCTTAGTAAATACTAGGAAATAGGATACTTGGTTTCTCAGGATACACTGAAACATGTTTATAGGTGGAGAAATATGATGAGGGAGAGGATGGGGACAGTGGGGATGGGGATGATGATAGGGAATAGGATGACAATGGGGGAGATGATGAGGAGGATAGAGGTGTGGATGTTGCAGTGATGGACATAGAGGAGGATATGTTTGAATATATAGTCCACTAGTATAACTGAGGGGGGGGGGGGGGGCATGAATCAGTTATCCAACTAACATCATAATTATCAACTTTAAACAATATTAACCATATGAGTAATATTAACTAAAACCACAAAAAAATACTCATACACAATAACACTAGATATGTTAACTATGGAAACCCTTGATCATAGGGAAAACCCTAGTGGGGATGGTACCCACAAGATGTACTAAAATAAATATTGCTTGTTAGAGGATAGACTATTTTAGGATTTTGTTACAACATTTAGTACATATGAGTCCCTATTAGGAGACTTTCAATCCCTATTAGGATAATCCAACCCTATTCAGAGTTGTGGAAGATAACTAGACCCACTACCCAAACAACTTCAAGAGAAAGACCAATGAACCCACTATCCAAATAATCTCTATATTATTCCTTGCAGAATAATAGAATGGTACTATACTATTCCTTCCTCTTTTTCAGTCCTATCAACCGAACCTCTACTCTTTAGATCTTGTCACTAGATCACAAATCTTGCATCCAATAATCCCTTGGATCACTTACACACATTTAGTAAGAAATTTTCTTCTTCTCACACTTCTCACTTCAATAATGATGACAATACTTGAATACACACTCCTTGTACATTTCAATCAAGGAAAAATTCTTTTCTTTATACCATATCTTCATAACAATTCCTTGAGTCAACCTTGAGGCTTTCCTAATTAATTACAATAAGATAACTAATTAATTACAATTACAATAGCATTGTTGGCTCACAATCTATACAAAACTTCACACATGTGATACTAAGGTTTGCACACTTGCTAGCATCATTAGTTGACTATCTTCTATCACTTTCTGACTATGCATCTCCTCATTACATCTTAGATGTAAGATAACAAACAACCATTAGGCACTACTTTCCCAATACTTTGTCACTTAATTGCTCTTTGTAAATTAGGTACATCTTCTATATGTCTTTGACTCAAACACTGCATACTTGACCACATCAGTAGGATACTATGTTGAACATGCCCATAATTGTGCATCACTAGACAATCAAACCATTGTCCATACTATCAAGATCTTTGTCTACTACTCAACTAGTCTTTATAGAAACCATGTTATGTTGACATCAATGACAAACACAGTCATGAATGCAACATGTCAATACTCTCCAATGCTTAGGATACTCCCCAAAGTAGTATCATTAGCATTCATCCTAACAATCTCCCCCTTTGGCATTGATGGTAACATAGATGGAAAAACCATCTAAGTTCCTAGAATAGGAAATCATACTCTTCTATTGATGTTGTTCTTATCTTCACAAATCATCTTCATCAAGAAAGTCTAAAATCCTCTAGATTTTGAGACTGGCATCAGTTGTTCACATGCTAAAAAGAATCTCAAACATAATAGATGCACATAGGTGCATACTCCTTCTTAGGCATCAATTGTTTACTTCACACTAAAAAATTCACAATACATTAGGCACACATTCCTACTTCCTTTCATGAATCTTTCTAAATCTATCTAAAGAGATATCTCTACCCTATACTTAGGAGTTCTTCTCATGCATATTTTCCCCCATGCCTTGGGAGATTTTTTTCATGCCATACTCTCCCCCATTGACATCAATGTCAAATACCTCAATAAAATACAAAAATACCAATTGTTACATACCAATTATCACAACTACTTCAACTCTTCAATCATCTCAAGTGTCCAAAGACACTTTTCAATACTAAATACCAAATACCAAGAGTCCTCAATGACTCAGTACATACTAGATACTCCCCCATATAGGAAGCATCAACATTCAGTCTAGACAAATAATAGTGCTTTGTACCATTGGACTGATGCACTCTCTACATCATCTACTTAGAAGTAGGTAGGGGTATAACCCCAAGCATACCTCTTAAGTACTCAAAAGTATCCTTAGGCAAAGGCTTTGTAAAGATATCTATAGTCTAATCTTTCCTACTTACATACTCCAATATGATCTCCTTTTTTGGTGCTTTCTCTCTTAGCAGCTGATACTTAATAGATATATGCTTAGTCTTAGAATGCAATACATGATTCTTAGAAATACTCATTGTAATTGTGTTATCATAGTAAGTGATAAAATGTTCTTCGAACTCAATTATAATATCCTGCAACATCTACTTCATCCACATAACTTGATAATAGGTATTTTCTACTGCAACATATTTTTCCTCAGTAGTACTCTATGAAATACAATTTTACTTCTTGCTTAACCAAGAAACCAATCTTCCTCCAAGAAAGAATTCTCCACATACTACCTACCCAATCTACATTAGTATAAGCACATACAGTGAAATCAATCGATCTATCATACCAAATTCCATAGTTAGATGTCCCTTTCAAATATCTGAATATTCTCTTTACTACTACAAAATGACACTTAGGATCATCTTGAACTCTAGCTACAATCCAAATTGCATTTTCTATATCTAGTCTAGTGTGAGTTAGATGCTGCAAATATCCAATAATGGATCTATACTTCTTTTGCTCTACTGCAAGTGTCTCATCTTTGTTGGATAACTTGTGACTAGTTATCATAGGTGTACCAATAGGTTTAAAACATTCCAAACCAAACCTTTTCAACAAGTCTTTTAAGTACTTATCTTGTGGCATGAAAATACCATCACTATTCTACACAATCTGTAATCCTAGAAAAAACCTCATTTCTCCTGTCATGCTCATTTCAAATTCATTTTTCATCTATTTGGAAAACTTATCATTTGCTCCATCATTACCTCCAAAATGGATGTCATCAACAAATATTACAATAATCAACAAACCATTTTCAACTTCTTTCAAATACAAGTTAATGTTTGTCATACCTTTAGCAAATCCAAGCTTTGCCAAATAAATCCAACTTAGCATACTAGGTTCTAGGTGCTTACTTCAAACCATATAAATATTTTTTTAATCTGCATACCATGTATTTTTCTCCCGATAAAGGAAAACCTTTAGACTATTCAATTTATTCTTCTTCAAGTTCTCCATTCAGAAAGGCTAATTTAACATCCATCTAATAAACCTTGAACTTCTTATTTTCTACATAAGCCAATAACATTCTTATTTTTTCCATTCTATCTATAGGTGCATATATCTCCTCATAGTTTATACCTTCTTGTCATGAATATCCCTTGCATACAAGTCTAGCCTTGTTCCTCACAACTTTGCCTTGCTCATTCATCTTGTTTCTGAATACCCATTTGGTTCTTATCACATTTTTGTCTTTAGGTCTAGGAACTAACTCCCACATATCATTCTTTACTATATGATCCAATTATTCCTTCATTTCTTGAATCCAATGATAATCTTTAACTACTTCATTTGTGCTCTTAGGTTCAACTTGACATATCAAACATATCTCTACATTCACTTTGTTCCTTGTCATGACACCTTTGTATTTGCTTCCAATTATCTATTCAGGAGGGCGATTCTTTATCAGATTCCTATTAGAGGTGGGAATTGACATCTCAAATCTTATCTCTTCTCTTATTTGATATCGTTGTTCTCCTCTTTGGTCAATAGTCAGCACATCATTCTACAAATCATTGTTAGCCTCAATGAAAACTTTAGCATTTTTTCTAACAATTCAATGATTATCTTCTTCACCAAAATTGTAACTATCATATTTTCTTTAGTTCCAAAGTTTCCATCAATCCTTACATTTGTGCATTCAACTATTTTCTTAGTTCTATAGTTGAAACATCTGTAAGCCTTACTGTTCAATGAATAGCCAAGAAACATACCTTCATCACTTGTTGGATCAAACTTACCAATGACATCATATATTTTAATGTAACATTTTCTCCCAAAAATTCTAAAATACTTAAATGATGGTGAATGACCAAACCATAGTTCATAAGGTGTCTTGTCCATACCTTTTTTGATATTTACTTTTTTTAGAGTATATACTATGGTATTGACTGCTTCTCTCCAAAATGTCTCAGAAACATCATTCTCAAATAATATCATTCTAGGTTCTTCTTCTATAGACTTATTTCTTCTCTCATTAATCATTTTCTTAGGTGTTCTAGGTGTAGATAGTTATCTTTTGATTCCATTTTCTTCACAAAATATGTTAAATACTCTAGATGTGAATTCTCCTCTATCAAATCTCAAACACTTAATCTTAACACTAGATTCATTCTCAACTCTATTCTTAAATATCTTAAACTTCTCAAAAGCCTTAGATTTCTCTTTAAGAAATGCTACCCACATCATTCTAGTGAAATCATCAACAAAAATCATAAAATACCTTTCACCATAGAATCCTCTTATTCTAGAAGGACCACTTAGATCTATGTGAATGATCTCTAGCTTGTCTATGGTACTGAACTTCTTCCTAGGGAATAATACTTTCTTCTTCTTAGCCAAAATACATTCCTTTCACACAACATTAGTAGGATTTGTAATCTTAGGCAAATCTCTGACTACAAAAGTGCTACTAATCTTCACAATATTATCAAATTTTATGTGATAGAATCATCTATGCCACAACAAACTATTAATCACTTTAGCTACCAAATATTTCATTTTAGTAGGATTTAACTAAAAAACATTACCTCTAGATCTAGTGCCAATTCTAATCATCTTACCATCTCTTTCATTGATAATGCAGGTCTTCTCAGTGAAATGCAATAGATAACCCTTTTCCATCTATTATCTAACACTGAACAAGTTATGCTTCAATCCATCAACAAAATAGACATCATCAATGTTATTTTTACCATCAAGAGTAATGGATCCAATTCCTATTATATGACATTCTGCATTGTTACCAACTCTAGTAATATCTCCATCATAATTCTTGAACTTAATAAATTTATTCATATCACCAGTCATGTGATGTGAAAAACCACTGTCAATTATCTAATTAGACTTCTTTTCCACTTGGGTAACTAGAGCTCTTTCTTCTCTAACTTCTCTATCAAGATCATCTTCCTTCATAGCCACAAATCCTAATTCATCATCACTTTCACTTTGACCTTTCTCATCAGATTCTTGATCTTCATTTTCATATAAACAAATTGTTAGGATAAACCACGGACAGAAATAAAAACTACATGCAAATATAACCAATAACAAAAAAATAATAGAACACACAGAAATGAACACAAGGCACCAAGATTTAACGTGGTTCACCCAATCCCTGGGCTACGTCCACCAAACAGCAAGTCCGATCTTATTACAATCCAGTGATTAGAACCTGATTACAATCTGTAATCCCTTACAGCTCAATACCGCCACAAGAACCAATTTAGTATCACCACACATAAAAATACCCAACCCTAAGCCCTTTTTATACAAGTATTAAACCGCTTTAGGGTTATAACATGTCGGCCATATGTCAGCCATAATATGTCGGCTACCATGTCGGCTACTTCCAAAAATTTTTTTTTGGAGTATGTACAGTACTTTCCTGATCAGTCACCACAATCTAACACAATTTCTATCTCTATCTCTTCTAGGGTTAAACTATCCCTCATATTTTTCTCTTTTTTAGGATATTTATATTCATAATGACCAGATTCATTACAAGTCCAACATTTAAAGATTTTCTTACCATCTTTTTCTCTTCTCACCAAAAGGGCTATTCCTTCCTCAATCTTCTTATCTTCATCAACTCTACTACTACCAGCAAAATCTCCATGAGTTCTTGAACTCCTTGTCAAATTAGGTCAAATGTTTAGAGAACTAAAAGTTTTTTTGACTCTTGAAATTTTTCTAGACTATCTTAGATCTACTTCTACTAATTCTAATCTTCCAAGAAATGTTTTCTTTTTGAAATCCTTAGTGTAGGGCATTACTAGCTGAATCATTTGAGCTATTGGCTTGAAAGGTGGTGTCAAAATTTTCAAGATCTTCCATATGACTTCATCATCTTCCTTGGTTCCACCATGAGACCAAATTCCTGAAACCATTTTTGATATTCTACCAATATAAATTCTTATAGATTCATCTTTCATCATTCTTGCATCTTGAAATGCACATATCCAATTTTGTAATCTCATTCTCTTTGCATCATCATCACCTTCAAAAGTAGATTCTAAAGGTTTTCAAATTTCATAAGATGTTTCAAGTGGCTTTACCTGGCTGTACTCATTCTCTAGAAGAGTTGTTAGTAGAGCCTCTCTTGGTCTCATGTTACACATGAATATATCTCTCTCTTCTTCACTACAACCTTCTAGCTTTTCTTTTTCAACAATTGCCTTCTTACTCTTTGTCAATATCCAATATCCCAGACCCATGCACAACAAACATAAGTCTTCATCTTCTCCTTCCAACTATCATAGTTGACCACATCAAATCTAGGACTATCCTTTTTTAAAAGATTCACCATCAAAATCCCAAAGCTTTTAAGCTTATCCTTCAAGGACCTAATTATTTGATACCAATTGTTAGAATATATAGTCTACTAATATAATTGAAAGGGAGGGGGTGAATTAGTTATCCAACTAATATCATAATTATCAACCTTAAATAATATGAACCATATGAGTAATATTAACTAAAACCACAACAAAATAATCATACACAATAATACCATATATGTTAACTATGGAAAGCATTGATTAGAGGGAAAACCTTGGTGGGTATGGTACCCACAAGACGATGTAATAATATAAATATTCCTTGTTAGAGGATAGACCTTGTTAGGAGTCTGTTACAACATTTAGAACATATGAGTCCCTATTAGGAGATTCCAATCCTATTAGGAGTTGTGGAAGATAGGTGGAACCACTACCCAAATAGATTCAAGGGAAAGACCAATGAACCCATTGTCCAAATAATCTTTGTATTATTCCTTGTAGAATAATAGAATTTTACTGCATTTTTCCTTCCCCTTTCTTTGTCTTGTCAACTAGACCTCTTCTCTTTTTGATCTTGTAACTAGATCAAAAATCTCACATCCAATAATCCCTTGGATCACTTACATGCATTCAGTAAGAACTTTTCTTATTTTTTCACTTTGCACTTCAATAACGATCACAATACTTGAATAAACACTCCTTGTACATTTTAGTCAAGGAAAATATCTTTCCTTTATACCATATCTTCATAATAATTCTTTGACTCAGCCTTGAGGCTTTCTCAATTAATTATGATAAGATAATTAATTAATTACAATTACAATAGCACTGTCAGCTCATAGTCTATGCAAAACTTCACACGTGTGATACTAAGGCTTGTACACTCACTAACATCATCAACTGACTATCCTCTATGACTTCCTAACTGCATATCTCCTCATTACATCTTAGATGTAAGATAGCCAACAACCATTAGGAACTTCTTTCTCAATTCTCTATCTCTAAATTGCTCTTTATAAATCAGATACATTTTCCATATGTCTTCGGCTTAGACTCTATGCACTTAACCACATCATTAGGAAAATATGTTGAACATGTACATAACTGTGAATCACTAGAAAATCAAAGCATTGTCTGTACTATCAAGATCTTTGTCTACTACTCATCTAGTCTTTACAGAAACCATGCTATGTTGACATCAATGAAAAACATAGTCATGAATGCAACATATAAATACTCTCCAATGCTTAGGATACTCCCAAAGTAGTATCATTAGCATTCAGGCTAATAGAATCTAGTGGGTGGCATTGGGGGTATGCTAGTACCAATATAGATAGGGCATAGCCAGTCATAGTTAGAGCTAATGGAGATGATTAGAGGGTTATGGGGTCAGTTAGACTAGGCTATAGCAAAGAGGGATGCAGTGATAGTAGTGTGAGACCAGTCTTTGACAAAGAGGGATACAGTAGTGTAAAGAAAAGAGAGGGTAATTCAAGAGTCATGAGACTTTTCTAGTAGTTTCAAGGATCCATCGTTTTGAGAATTGGCCATGATGATGGAAATAGTGCATGCAGAGACATAGTATTGGAGGGATCACTATGAGATGGTAGTGCCACTAGGGCAGAGGGTAGAGAGCTATTGGTTAGCAAGGTCTCACTCTCAGAGGACACATAGGGCATAGAGTAGTGGAGTGATGATGGGACTGATGTGGCCACCATAGATAGGGGAGGGATCATCCTCGAGGCCAAATAGGGGCCATGAGGCTAGAGATATAGCCTATTGACTTAAGCATACTCATGTGTAGAGGGGCTTCCTTTATCCTTTTAATGCTCTTTCATGGTTCACGCCTACTAGAAATTAGTATTGTTGTAAACCATGATCATGTACTATAATACCTTTTGAGACATTTATGAGATTTACCTATGTTATGATGATGATATGAGATGGATAATGCACATGTTTTATATGCATATATCATGGATGCCTTTATGCTTTTCTATGTGGACTTTATATGATGACATTATGCATTGGTTTATCACATGTTATGGTTAGGAAATGATATCTTTATTTTTGCCACACATTTTTCTCATGAAATGAATGCAAATGATATAGCATGAATGAAAATGAAATGTAAAATGATGTGAATTTCATCTTTATGTATATATGTATTGCTTTGGGGTTTTTGGACTTTTGACATATGTAGGAATGTAGGATGACAATGCTTTTCATGTATTAGAGTATGAGATCTTGGTGGTGGTAGAAATGGATGTTAGAAGATAGAGGAGGTGAGATCAGGACTATTTAGAAGGAGGAGAGGAATTTTTCTTTCATAAAGTACACTATATGTTTAAGGAGTTTTAATTTGATATGTAGATGGAATGCAATGCATCATGGCCATAGAGGGCCAGAGCACAAATGCAAGCCTTTTGCATAAACAAGCACAATGCAAAAATAAAATGACCTTATTCTTCCTAAGTCATATAGACATGCCCTAGACTCTTAAAGGTACATTAAATAAAGGTACATTAAATAGAAAAAAAACATAATATGAGCATGAACCATCTGAACCACTCTCATAGATCAATTTATACCATCAAGTGGCATAGGAACATGATCGAAGAAAAACAAAGCAAGAATAAATCACTCACTAAAAAACATGAGCCAACAACTAATCTTGTCCATTATTACTTTCCTTTTTAGTGTTTTTGGATTTGTGTCATATTTGTGATGTGATAGGTTTTATTGTTGGTTTAGTTGATAGTGACAAGTTTGATTGATGGTCAGTCCACATTGCTTAGAGAGTGTGATTGTCATTGAAGTCTAGAGCTTTGAGCTTTAGTCTATGAAAGTGTGAGTGTTTAAGAAAAATTGTTGATTATCCATAGTGACTATTTACAAGGTTAATTTCAAGTTTGCAGTGAGTTTTGTGATTTTTAGGGTTTTTGAGGATATTTGATGTTTTTGTGTTGCTTGTTTCTTTAGGATATTTTATGAGTTTTATCAATTTGTTCAAGACATTTTACAATTTTTATCAATTTTTTTTTTAGGATATTTTATGATTTTTATGGGTTTGTTCATGATATTTTATATTTTTATAAATTTGTTCAGGACATTTTATGATTTTTATGAATTTTTTCAGGATCATATTTGAATTTTTAGGGTTTTTTTAGGATCATATTTGAATTTTTAGTATTTTTTCAAGATCATAAAGGATTCAAAAATGTTAGCTCCAATCTTATATGAGATAATTCTAATGGATAATGTGTGCTTACAGACATGCCCCTAGTTTAATTTCAAACTCACACACTATGTAGGTGATATGTCCCAAGACAAGACCACAAAGGCCAAAAGATAAAGTATTTATAGACTAGTGAAACTTGGGTAAGATAAAAATGGATATTAACCAATTCATGGGCCATGATCAAGGACTAGGGATGTATCGCTATATGAAGGATGTGATCAGGGAATGACAAAAAGGGGTGGAAAACCAAGCAGAATCCCAATAGATGGATGGGCAACAACTGATTACACATTGTGCCTCTTTGATAGGTGTTCACCATGGTACTTTTTCAAAGTTCCTTTTTTCTAGGTTTTCACTTTCAAACAAAATTTTTCCCTTGACTCAGAGTTTCATGCCAAGATGCCTATTTTCCAAGTTTTGCTCAAGACATCCATTTTTTCATGACTTTTTTCCTTTTTTTTGTTATTTTTTAGGACTTTTTACCATTTTTTTGGTATTTTTTAGGAATTTTACATGGAATCTGGTATAGTACTTGCAAAGATGCATGTTGTTGATGGACATGGAAAATGGTTCACTATCCAGAGTTGTAAGCTGATATACTCTAGACCTAAATATTGCAGTAACTACATAGGGTACTTCCTAATTTGATTCAAATTTTCCTGGTTTCTCTCTATGCTATTGAGTCTTGTAGTTCATCTTTAGGACTAGATCACTAACTTCAAAATGATGACCTAATACTTTCCTTTTATAGCTCCATTTGAGTTAGTTTTGGTAAGCTTATAGATGTGTCAATGAGGCTTGCCTGCACTCATCAAGAATTTCAAGTTCATGTAGTTTAGATACTCTATAGTTTTTGTCATCAACAACATCTTGTAGGGATACTCTCAATAATTGAATTTCAACTTCAATAGGAAGTATGGCCTTAGTTCCATAGACTAGAGAGAATGGTGTTGTGCCAGTGGGAGCACACACTTGTTTTGTAGGCCCAAAGAGTTGGATTTAGTTGTAAGTGCCAGTGTTGACCAAAATCATTGACAATCATTTGAAGAACCTTATTAGATACTTCTTCTTGGTGATTTCCTTTTGGATGGTAAATACTAGAATATCCATGGTAGATGTTGTACTTCTCATAGAGCTTATCCACATCTTTGTTTTGAAATGAAATACCATGATTAGATAAAATCACCAAGGGGACTCCATATTGACATATGATATAGTTCAGGATGAACCTTGAAATCTTCTTTCCAGTGGTGAAAGTCAGACGACTTCAACCCAGTTGGTAAAGTATTTAGTTGCTAAGATGATGAACTTATAGTCATCAGAGGAAGGAGGAGAAATAGATCTAACAAGATCAAATGCCCATTATAAAAAGGGCCATGGAGAGATAATTGGTTGAAGTTCTTGTGCTAGTGCATGGATTAGATTACTATGTATCTAGCCCTTATGAGCATCTTGTCCCATGGTGGGCCAATAATATCACTATCTTACTAGTTTCTTTGCTAGGCTCAAACCATTGAAATGGCCTCCAAATATACCTTTGTGTACCTAATGTAAGGCAATTTTAGCTTCTTGTGAGTCAAGGGATCTGAGAAGGGTTTAGTTGAAGGATCGCTTGTAAAGGGTGTCACCGATAATGACATATCTAGTGGCTTAGCTGATAAAGGCTTGATGCTTGTTCTTAGATAAGTCAAGGGGTAGGATTTGGGCATGTAGGTCATCATAAATTTCTTGATGCTAGGGGGAACTGGGACCAAAAATTTCACACATAAACTTAGATTGAGAGAGTTCAAATGCCAGAATTAAGAGTTGCTCAACAAGGAATTTACAATGCTACAAATTTTGGAGCATATCAATCATAGAAGCAAAAGTGGCCATAGTATCAACTTGCTTTTTGTGTATTCTTGGGAGCTGACAAAAAGAGATAGTGATAGATTTTGATTTGAGAAATTTTTTGATCTATTTGTAGGGCATTAACTTATCATCTTTGGCTTCATAGTCATCTTTTAATTTTTAGATGACTAATTGGGAATCACCAAATACTTGCAAATGTTGTGTGTTCAATTGGATGGTTAAATTTAGTCATGTGGTCATTGTCTCACATTCTTCTATGTTGTTTTTATAACTAAATTCTATTCGGTATGACTTGGGATCATGTCTCCTTATGGTGTGATAAACATAATGCCAGCTCCTGAAGCATTTCTTTTATGTGATCCATCAATATAAATCTTCCACTCATTAGCTATATCATTGTTAAATATGGCTTCATCTCAAAAATCTATCAACATGGGATGATCATCTATCATAGGTGCTTCTATTAATTGATCAACTATCACTTGTCCTTTGATTGCCTTTTTGTCCACATATTCTATGTTGAATTCACTAAGGATCATAAACCATTTGGTTAAGTGCCCTATGAAGTGACTTTATGTAGGAGATACTTTAATGGGTCAACCTTGGAGACAAGCATTATTTTCTAATGGAGCATGTAATGCCTCAACTTTTGGGTTGGAAAGACAACAAGGCAAGCTTATTCAATGAGTGAATAGTTTAGTTCATATCCCACAAGTGTTTTTCCAATGTAGTAGATAGATTTCTCTCTTCCTTGTTCATCAGTTAGTGGTAAGAGAGCTCCTAATGTTGTTTTTGTAGCTAAGATATACAAAATGAATAGTTTTCCTAGAATAGGAGGCATTAAAACTAGTGGATGCAGAAGATAGTCTTTGAGATATTAAAAAGACTCATCATAGTGGTTGTTCCATTGAAAGGATACTCCCTTGCATAATAGATGTTGGAATGAGTGAAATTTATCTACTAGTTGTGCAATGAGTCTGCAGAGACACTATAATCCTCCTTGTCTAGACTTCTTAGTGTTCTTAGATTGGTTAGAGGAGGCATTTCAAGTATTACTTTCACTTTTTTAGGGTCAAACTCAATGCCTCATTGAGAAAAAAATATACCCTAGGAGATTTCTAGAAACAAATCTAAATATACACTTTTTAGGATTCAAATGGAGCTTATAGCTTTCCCTTATGTTGAATATTTTGTATAAGATACCCAAGTGATCACTTCTTCTAGGGGATTTGCAAAGTAAGTCATCTACATAGTCTTCCCTTAGGATGTGCATGAAATCATGGAAGATGGTAGTCATTGCTCTTTGATATTTTACCCCAACATTTTAAAGGCCAAATACCATGACATTTCAACAATATGTTCTCCAAGGATATGTGAAAATTGTTTTGTTTTGATCTTGAGGAGCTATTCTGATCTAGTTGTATCTAAAGAAGGCATCTATTAGTGATAATATCTCATATGTAGCTGTCATGTCTATGATGATGTCTAAATTTGGTAATGGGAAATCATCTTTGGGATATTCTTTATTGAGATCATAGAAGTCTATGCATATACAGATGCCACCAGAGTGTTTTCTTACTAGTACTAGATTGGATATCCATTTTGCATAGTCACTAGGTCTTATGAAGCCTGCATCCAATAGTTTTTTTAAAATTCTACTTTGACAAGGAGAGAAACTCGAGGATGCATCTTTCTCAACTTTTACTTTACTAGTTTCACTCTTGGTTTTAATGAAAAGTGATGAAGGATTAGTTCATGATCTAATCTAGGCATGTTTGCATAAGACTAGGCAAAGTTGATACACCTTTCTAGAAAGAATTTGACAAACTCATCTCTTTCTTCAAGTGATAATGAAGCTACAAAATGTATGATCTTAGGGTTGATAGGTGTTCCAAAATTTAACTCTTCTATCATTTCCACAAGCAATGTGGATCTTTCCTTCAATGGGGGCTATCCCCAATCTTCCATCCTTGGGCACCTTAGAGAGGTTTTCACCCTTGGATATGTCCTTTGTTTTTACTTTTTTTATGGATATGTCCTTTGTGAATACCAAGAGACCTACTCTTTTCATTTTTTTTTCTATTTTTCTAATTTGGTGACTTGAAGATGGAGTTGACTCCCCAAAGTATGCCATAATGTTTAGGTCAATGGAAAAACCTAAGTTGTGGTCTCCTCGTTGTAATTCTTCATGAAACTCAAAGAATTATGTGATGGCATCATTATTTTTTAACTGATCAAAGGTCAATGGTCCTTGTTGGTTCCAATCAATGAGTTCATATTGAACTAGGGCAATGCCATTACCAGTATTGAATAAACTATGATCAAAGGCAAAGATATGGGTGTCACTATCATATGGGTCATAAGCTCCATGTTCAAAGGTAGGAGGACTTGGGTCCCACCATATTTCTTCATAGGATTTTGGATGGGTTGTGGGACAAGGTGTTGAGCTCTCATTATGCACGATGCTAAATGGTAGGAATTCTTTTGAACTTCTCTCTTGAAAAGTCAATCTTGTGACCTACTAGAATCTACTTAGTTGAAGATAAATATTTTTGTTTGTGAGGAGGCCTTTTCTAGTTGGTTTGATTTTGGATGAAAGGTTAAGTCTATTCATTGTTTCAAAATAAAACATGCAAAAGAAAGAACTATCCTTTTTGTATTTTTATGTTTTTCAATGAATGAGATCTAACAATGCAACTAATATGAATTCCTAAATTAACAAGGGATTATTAAAGAAAATAACAAGAACTTTAAAGAAAATTATGTGAAAATAAAATCCTAATGGACATAAGCTATAGAAAACAACATGTTTGTGAGTTAAGCTTTTAAAGAAATCTATGAATAACCAATGAAAATAGGAGCAAAACTTCCTAGATTCCAATGATGCAATTGTCAATGATAAAATTAATAACCTTATGATGTTTCACTCTTCATCAAATCAAAATGCCATAGAAAGTGGGCTCATGCAAGAAAAATAATTATGTAGGCACAATTTGGTGATTTCTTCTTGAGGTTGATACATCAACAAAATTTGTCAAACTATAGAAAATGCTAGAACTAAAAGATTGCACAATAAAAAAACAAAGCAATAAACTTTTGGCTCAATCACAATTCTATGAACATAAATTCACAAAAATATGACATACTTAGGCAAGAATCACTACACTCCAAATGTGAGCACCAGAAGTATATATTATTGAAAAATAAAAGCAGCCCCCAATTATATATTACAATGGAGTATTTAAAAGAAATCGTCTCCTCAATTCGTGTTGAGAGTAAGAGATATCTACTTGCAATAATATGCTTTTAAATTAATAAACAAACTAATTATATACAAACTAAGAATCTAATTGGTGCTTAATAAAACCCCATCCATTTTATATTAATTAATTAGATGCATGAACCTTTACATGTCATAAGACAAAGAATTTATGAGAGAAAAAGAATAAGAAAGCCTTCAATCGAAGTAGAAGTGACTAGAAGTGACAAAAATAGAATTTGATCCTTCACTAGGCATCTATTGGAGTTAAACTACTATCAGAATGCATTTTTGATGCATGGAAAACTCTATTTTTGGAATAAGAAGTTAACTATCACTGCACCTCTAGAAAAATCACACTTGCACACCTATGTACCTACATACTTGTGCACCTCAAAAGGTCCAAAATCTCAAAATTTTACTAAGTCCTAAAACTAAAATTCTGACTTCTGGGTTTTGTTGCCCTTCGTACCAAAGCTATGTTTGGATGTTTTCCCTTGAATTTCTTAATAATATCAATAATTTTAGCTACATTTGGTAGATCTAAAGAATCATACTTGTCTTTGACCTTTTGACTATAGTTGTCTACTTTAATCCGAGTATCAGCAAAATCCCTAAGTTTTGTATCCAACTCTAGCAAGGCTTCTTCTATTCTGGAGGCCTACTAAATGTTATTATCTTTAGAAGCTTCCTCAAGAATCTTTCAAAACTTCTCTACTACTACCTCCATGGGCATTAATTTCTCTCATTCATTATCCTCAAAAATATCTAGACACACATTACTATAATATCTCTCTACCTCCAAAATTTTCTTTTAGGCTTGGTCCTTAAGCCGATGAATCTCCACATGTAATGTTTCCATTACTTTATTACTATCTGCTATTTTCTCAATCTAATCATCAATCAAATCTAATTCTTCTACTCTATATACATCTACCAAAATCTTATACCTCTTCCCTTTTAAGGCTTGTAATACCTATAAATCTTTACTCTAGGCACATACTTCACCCATAATGCTAAAATCTTGCTTCAAAATTGCTACCATTTTGTCTACATTTTACTACATACCATGTAGCAGCTTAAGATTTCCTTAGATTATTAGGAAACCTTTTTCCTCAAAATCTTCCTACCACTACTGATAGGCTTTCAAAAATGGATCCAAATCTATAGTTCCACAATCTCTAAGTGTAGCATTTAGAGTCTTCTTGAGGTGTTTGAAATCTAAGGGACCAATCACTTTGGCTAAATATCCTCTTAGGATTTCATTTTTCCTACAAAGTAATATGAGTTCTACCCCTTCTTGCTCTAAGGTTATGAGAGCCTCTTTCATCCCCATTGTGACCATCAATCTGGTAGTATCCAATGTGGGCTTCTTAAGCATAACCTCTTTGATCTAATAGTTTTGTGGACCTAGATCTTTTGCATCTACATCAAGAGGAGGGATAGTCACTTGTACAAATAAATCTTGATTCTAGTCACTGTTTATAAAAGTAAATGCTCCTACTTCTCTTGAAGGGGATTTGGGTTTGGTCAAAACTTCCATCAACTCAAACATGTCCTCTTCACTAGCAATAAACTATGGCTTTTTACTTCTTATCATTTCCTTTCACAACCACCTCGAGACTCATTCCACTGAGGGCTCACCTCTCAAGGATGAAGGAGTTTTTTCTCCCACTACTTTCCCCTTATCACTCCTCTCTAGAGTTCTCTCCCTTTGTGAAGGCTCTCCTTCTATGGTCTCTATCTCAGTGGAGCTTGCCATTTGTACCTCCGTGTCTTGGGAGGTTTGCTACTAATATTTAATTATTTGCCCCTCTTTAGACACTTCATTGATTTCTATTTGTTGCAGCTCTTCCTCCTATTCTTTATGAGCCTATTCTTCTCCAATACTTGGAGGTAAGGGAGTAGATGAGCCTTTATCCACCACTATGACTTGTAAAGGGGATGGTGGAGCAAGATTGGGACCCTACGATTCTAGTGATATTTGTGTCCAGTCCTCTTATTGAGGTTCATCCATCAGAGTATCCACTATCTTATCTCTAATCAATTTCATTCCTATAGGCATGAAGTCAAAATCTTATATTTCAAATACATCATCACCCCCTACATCCTACTTATCAACCCATTGTTGTACTTTTTCCTCTGAAGTAGTTATTTCTAAAGGTTCTTTTAGGGCTGATGGTAGTGTCATAGTGGAACTCCTCCTCCTTTCCTATTCTATGGATCTTGATAGCCATGTTCTTCTTTGCAAGGGCACATCTTCCTCCTCATCTTCCTCTTCTTCCTCTTCTCCCTCAGGAATAGGTTATGGGATAGATGGGAAAGGAACCATCCTTTTAATCACCCTTTTCCTTTTCTTAATAGGAGTCTTAACATTTCTTTGTTTCTTAGGGGCCAAAGGGGATTCTTGTTCTCTCTATGAATGAGGAGATACTCCTTGGGTTTGAATGTCTATTTGGCTCTAGGGATAGCTGGCCAAAGCACATATTTGGCTCTAGGGTCTATCTAGAATTGGGAAGCTCCAATATCTTCCATCACTTGCACATTTTTTTCTTGGTGCTGTGGAGGCACCTGAATTTCATCCTCTTATGGTTTAGCTCTTTGAGGAGAACTCCTCTTTCTTTTTCCCTTTCCTTTTCTCTTTGGAGGGTGATAGTATCCAACTGGTCTATCTAGTTGGTATACCATTTCAAGTCTTATTGGTGACTAGATTGCAAAGGTAGGAATAATGACCTTCTCCCCTCTACCTTTGATTAGGTGGGCTTGTGCATGAGAAATCATAGTCTCAGGTATTGGATTAAGTTGAAATGGTTTCCTGATCCAATCCTACATCATCTTAATGACATGCCCTACCCAATGATTAACATCATCATTTTCTTCCCTATCAACCTCAACATTCATGATGAGCCTTTCTCCAATTTTATCTGTGTTGAATAGAGGGTTGAGTAGCTCCCTTGAGTCTTGCTACAATATCTCCTCATGAATGTTTATATTTAGAGCCTTCTCAGCCAAATACAAAGTCATCTTACAATAGTCCCTAATACAAACATCGTAGTCATTCGTCACATTCATCCAATGATCTTTAATGGCTTCTTCATGTTGAAATTCCTTGCTCGCTAGAGATTGGACTTTCCTGATATTATCAAAGCACGACCTCAAGGAATTGTACTCTTGTAGGTGATATTGATCCCATTCCCATTCAAAAGAAGGAATATCCTGCTTTCTCTTAACTTGATATGGTCGTATGACTAGGGGCCATGTCCAACATGGTCTACACTATTTCCTGACTCTATCATATGTGGATTCAATTTGCGATGCAATCTCCAAAAGAACAAGCTTATCACTAGGGTATCTTGGTAGCTTCTTTGGATTGATAGTGGCATTAGCTACTCTCAAATACATGAATGTTATGAATTGAATGTAATAGGAACCCAACATTATTACCTATGCTACTTCCTCATCTGATAACCTCTTTGCACAATCCCCTTTAATGAATCTAATTATAGAAGAAATGAAGGCATCATTGGCAATTTTTCATTCTTTACTCTATCCCAAGAGCTTCTTCTTCACCAATTGTGGATAAACAATAAATAACCAAGCATTGGGATCTTGTATGCTTCCTCTCTTGTATAGCCCTACGCAATTTGTTTCCCATATGGCTAATAAATACACTAGGTAGGATGTCATATAGAAATTTCTCTTGTCCTTAACTTCTCCCAACTGTTCACATAGATTTTTTCTTAAAGTCATGGCCTAGTCTAGTGGGATCTTTGTTGTCTTGATAGTCTCAATGAAATGCACCATACAAACATTTAGATGCCAAGTTGTAGGTACACCCATCACCCTACTCAGAAGTAAGATTGAATATTTGATATCATGCTTCATATATCCTCTTGTCATATCCACCTTGCTGGTTACCCTCCCTAGAGGAGTCTTCTCTATTAAATAAGAGGACTAGATTATTTTAGAAGCCTCTTTTAGATGTTCTCTATACCACCTCTCTACTGCCTCATAGGTTAGCCTAATAAACTGATACACCCTTGGGAGATGGAATACTTTATTAATGTTATCGGGTTAGAGGTCCAAAAAAATTTCCCCTATCACACTCTTCACTACCCTTTCTTCTAGAACAAAGTGTTGTGCAAGTGTCATGACCAGTTCAAAATATTGTACTAACGTTGGGTGTGAAGCTGCACTTACTAGCCCCGATTGGATTAATGGAAAAACCAAAGTTGACCTCTTAGTGGGTTTGTGGCAAATCCTTAGGAACTCTACCAAATTAGTGTGTCCCAAATCTATGTCCTTAATCTTTGTGTAATCATCTTGGAACCTCAATTTCATTGGCATGCCTTGGAACTTGAACATAATGGGTTTTGGTGCTATTTTCTCACTCGATGAAGATGCCATTATATCTGCATGACAAAAGAAAGATGTCCATCAATTCAAAATTGAGAATGAGAAGATTACAACCATGCTTAGTCTCATCCCAAACAAAACCTAAAAGTTAAATGCACAAAAAAAAACCCCTCATCCTCCTTTTCTTAATTTTTTTTAAAAATATAAGGTCTGCACTAGCGCACTAGATCAGGTGCATTAGTGCACACCTTATTTTCTTTTGTATTTTGTGTTTTGATATGGGTGTGGACTTGCACACCAAGTTAGGTGCACAAGTGCACACCCATTCTTGGTTTTTTTGTTTTTGTTTGAATAAGGTCAGGTGCACACTAGCACACCATGTTAGGTATGCCAGTGTGCACTTAACCTTTTGTCTTCATTATTTTTTTGTGGGGTGTGCACTAGTGCACCTATTTGAGTGCTCAAGTGTGCACCTCACTTCCCTTTTTTGTTTGAGATTTTTAAAGTTTTGACTATAGGGTGAAGAGTAGTGCACTAAGTTAGGTGCGCTATTGTGCACCCTACTTAAGTATTTGGTAGAATAGAGGAGAATCACAACTGCACCTTGCTAAGTGTGGTACTGCGGCATCTAAGATGTGTGTGTGTGCTTTGGAGTAAGGAGGTGCGAGAGCTTTATGTGATGCACAATGAGGAGAGGAAAAACAAAGATAAGGGGGGTATGACCACCCCCCTCCCCCCTTTAATAGACACTGATACCACCTCATGCAGCTGCATAGTATGCAATATGCAAAAAGCCTTTCCATTACTTGGGTACATTTAATGCACTAGGTTAGGTGCTCTTGCGCACCCCTTAAATTTTTCACTTTGACGCATCTCTTCACAAGGATTTTTGGTTTTTTTAGTATTTGGGTTTCTTCATCGAGATTTGGAACTTGAATTAGGGGCTAGGTAAAAAGGGTTCAAATTTTGGACTAGAATTTTGAAAAGGTAAAAAACTAGAACTAGGGGGTCCCCATTTCTACAAGGAAATGAGGCATGTGTTGTGGAACCAAAACACTAGGTGAGGTGTTGGTGGTGTGTTTATCATGTATTGGTAGTTCATCAATATCAAAGATGTGGTCAAGACCATAGGAGCTAACAAGATCATCAATGTTGGGCTCAATTTCTATGGTTTTAGGTTGGGTGTTCTCAAATGCCTTTTTATTGGTTGAAGCATTCACATTCTTAGATGAGGATGAGTTAGTATTAGGGATGCCCAATACAAATGGCTTGAATCCAAGTCCCAACCTATGAGGTCATCCTATTGTAATAATAGGTCTAGTAATGCCTTATTTTTGAGGTCCCAAGCCACTACATCCATCATATCCCTTTTTCTGCATCATGGTAAATCTAGGCCCATACATTTCTAATGGTATAGGATCAAGTTGTTGTTTTTCCTTAGCCTTTTCAATCCAATTAGATGTATTTTTGTAAACGTGCTCTTCATGTAGGCCACCTCCACTAGTGAAAGTCACAAAAGGTGTCTTTTGTAATGTGAATTTAGGTCTCATTTGCATAAGTTTTCTTTTGCCATATGATTTGGGACAAAGGGATAATTTTCCAATGTGAAAGGCAAGTGACATGGAATACTCACTGAAACCTTGATCTTTAATTTTGAGCTTTCTTTTGAATGTAGTTGTGAGTTTGGTAGGATCAACATATTTGGAGGAATCAGGTGGATTTGCTTCATTGTTTGACGGGACTTGGTATGTAGTAGTTCCTCTAAGAGTAGCAAAAAATTTGAATGGGTCTAGATTGCTAGGGATGATAACCTCTACATTGTTGTAGGAAAATTTTAAGAACTAGTGGACGTAGAAGGTATCGCTTTCATAGCATGAATCCAAGGAAACCCTAGTATCATGTTGCAATTCATTTTGATATCTAGGACTTGGAATAATTTATACTCGATAGCCAAAAGAACTCTTATGGGTAATATGATAATGCCCTTGGAGAAGCATTCACCATCATCATAGGCATTTATTGTAATTCTGCAAGAGGGATCCACATCTTCTTCAAATTAACCCATACCCTTGACAAATTTAAAGGTACAAATGTTTAGTCCTGCTCCACCTATCTAGACACATCTTACTTTGGCATTATGGATAAATACTTCAAGATGAAGGAAATCATTGTGGTTGGGTTTATCTTTAGGAATATCTCAGGGTGAAAAGGTGATATGACATGATGTAGATAGGTTTCCAACCATGGCTTGGAACTGGGAAACATCAATGTTATCTGGTACTATGGACTCTTTTAAAGCTTGGTCAAGGATCTTCTGATGCTAGGGTGATGCACACAACAAATTCAAGATGTATATTTGCATAGAGTTTTTTCCAAGTTGGTTTATAAGGTTTTAGTATGAAGAAGTAGGATCAATAGGTCTACCAAGGGCTGAGGGTCTAGAAGAGGTTGTAGATCTAGTTGGTGTCATAGGTCTAGTGGGGGATCCAGGTAAGGTAATATGAGTGTGGCATGTGGTGACAGAGCAATGAGGGCCTTCAACTTTTAAGGAGAATGTGGATATGTGTGAGTCAAATTCATTGAAACAATTTATGGTGTAGTCATATCCAGTGCATGTGTAATTTACATTGGCCTATGAGCTTGAGTTTGAACTAGAGGCTTTCCCTTTGTCATGATTACCCAAAAGATCTTTAAAAATAGTATAACCAAAACTAGATGCTAGTAGTGATAGATTAACTATGATCACACTATCATCATTAAGGTCTTGGATTTCATGTTTAAGTTGGAAACATGAAGTGGTCTTGTGTCCTTTGATACGATGGTAATCATAGGATTTGTTGTCATCCCACCAAGGGTGCTTAGTTTATAGTTTTTCTTTTAATGGAGGCAATTGCAAGAAGTTATTGCTCAGTAATTGTTGAACTGTAGTCTTGAGTGGTATCCCTAGGGGTGTAAATTTTGTATCTTAATTTTTAGGGCATCTTCATGATCTATCTTGTGTTAAGGCCTCAATTTTCTTTTGTTGAGGTGGTTTTTAGTTAGGAGTTTATGTTTTTTAGGGTTTTCACCTTTAAGAGTCATTTGAGGTTGTGACATGTTGATCATTCATGTGTCTACAATACCATCATTGTTTACATTCTTATTCTCGGAGAAAAAATGTCCTTGCCATTAGATGAGTTTGTATTGGTGTTTTCCTTGTTTATTTTGAGGATTACCTTACAAATGAGGGCATCTTAAATTCTAGGTCCTTTTTTCATTAACTTAGCAATGGTGCTCTGACTTTTGATCTTAATTTTGTACATTAAATCAAGGAGTATGTTTTCAATGAATAGATTAACTTGTTTTCCTTTGAGACTATTTAGTAAGCATTGACTGACAACGTTTCTCCAAAATAATAGGAATGTTATGAATGGTTCTCCCATCTTTTGTTTTGTTGAGCATAGATTAGATAGTGTCACATTTTTCGTTATGTTGAAGGCAAAGTAAGAAATGCTTTTTTTTGCTAATTCTAACCAAGATTTGATATTACCAGGTAGTTTGGTATATAAAATTCATGTATGGGCCCACTGAGGCAATGAGGTAATAGTCTCATGAGATATGTGGGCTCTTCATTGAGTTTGGTACAAGAGGCACATAATTCCCTAATGTGGTCAATTAGGTTGCCTTCTCCTCAATACTTTTAAAATATTGGTGCCTCAAATGTTTTTGGGAATAGAGGTATATATATACACGAAGAAGGAGAATATGAAGATCAATAAGTGTCTAAGTTGACACAAGTTAGTCTTATGATATGGTTACACATAAAGTCAATGAGTGGTCAACAATTAGTCAAACATGGGGAGTTGAAAAAAAATCATCAATTTTAAATTTAATAAAAAAATTTCATGTTCTAGTATAGTTGGGTAACCATGGTGAAGTTTTTATGTTAATATTTTGAGAAAAATGTAAAAACTGCAAAAATTGCAAAAGCCATTGTCATGAAACATTTTTGCAACTTTTCTTGCAAAATTATGGAAGCTCAATAGTCAAATCTTTGTTTGGATTAATAGTGGGTAGGTGAAGCTATAAGCTCATGTAAGGGTTATATATTTTTTATCTTACATTTAATTTGGGTTAGAGATACTATGTACATATTTTTTGGAATGAAGAAATATGCATTTTTGATGGGAAATCTCTGTACAATCAAGAAAATTCTTTCTAAACTTGGTTGCATGGTGATAGTAAGTGATTCAATATATATTTAGAAATTTATCTCTTTTTTATGTGATCAATAAAACAATGTGTCTGTTCAAGTAGGAGCAGGGTAAACTTTAAGAAAGCCGCCTCTAAAAAAAGATATAAAATATTGGCGAATCTTTCATTATTTTGAGAAAACAAAATTATTTATATTGGCGAAACTCTCAATTTTATATTCTAAATATGATTAATTTTGGCGATTATTTTTGAATCATAATTTTTTTTTGTATAAAATATTGACAAATCTCAATAATAATAGGAAGTTCATTAATCACCATGGAATATTAAAAATTTAAATTGAACATTTTTTTTACCTTGTGGAATGTTATGAGAATCGTTACATATACTTTAAATCAATAGTGAATAATAAATATTGGTGATATATCCCTAAATTAACTAATAATTATGATAATTATTGGTTAGTTCAATTTAATTTCTCCAATAATATATTATATTTAGGTAGGTCAAATCTATTCATGTAATGAATATTGTGGCGAATATTTGAGTTTAAATTTTTCAATAAAATAAATTATTGAGCGATTTTAAATATTCTAAAATTGAATTTTATAAAACTATGGCGATTTAGGTTGTATCAAATCTTAAATTATTAGCCAAATTACTAGCCAAAAAATTCTAAAATTAGCCAATTTACGAATATTAGCCACTAAATTATACCCTAAGTAGGAGAAAGCACTCTTTAGATTTTGATTTTTTTGATACCCTGATGTTTACCCTAGTTTGAAATGAGGGTTTTACTAAAAAATAACATATTTTTCCTAATATCCTTTGTAGAAATTTCTATTACTTGGAAACTATGAAGGTTTTAATATATAGAAAATAGTCATGGAGGATTCGTTGTCATCTTGTACTTTCTTGTGGCTCACTAACAATATTTGGGTCTACTAGTATTACTGTTTAATGTGTTGATACACAGAGATTGCATCACAACAAGTAGATAAAAAGGTTTGAAACTTGGAGCTTTAGTAGAAAATAAGAGAATATTATGCTAATGGTGATTGGAGAGGAAAATTCATCATGTGTTTCATGGTTGTGAGCCTATAAGGCTAAAGAACAGTTTCAATCCTAAAAGCCTAGAAACTAGGGCTTGATAGGAAAGTGCTTCAAAGTTGAGATCATAAACCCAAACTTGAGATTTAGATATGGTTTTTATTATGCTAAGAGAATCTACAATTTATTTGGTTTTTTTCTTTGAAATTTTTGGGGTTTATTATTAATTTGTATAAAATAGGGGAAGTAGGATTGAGCCCTTTTTAGGCCTCCTAGTGTTACTTTTAGTTTTGGTATATTAGGAAGCCCTAGACCTATAAGTTGGCCAAGAATATTTGTGGAATAGTGGAGAATGATGTTTTAGGATTTATGAAAGCTAAAGATCTTGGAGGATATAGGTGGAGTAAGGTGTGTGTGTGGTTTTTTTTTTTGTGAAAGGCTCTATACTACTTGGAACATAGGTGAGTTGAGAGTGTGAAGTTGGTGAGTGGATAAAAGACCATTTCACATTGACCATAGTCTTGAGTAGGTCTTAGGAAGGATAGTAAGGTATCCTTTGGATTGTGTACCTAGCTTACTTGAATCATAAGTGGTATCAAATCTCAGCTTAGAGCTTGCAGTTTGAATGTTTGCACCTGATTAGTGTTCTACATTAGAGATATAGAAAATGGTGAGAAATGTGGAATTAGCCAAGGAATTATAGGAGTAGAAGGATGAGAATCAAAGGCTAAAATATAGGTTGTTGTAGTTGGAAAGAAAGATACTAGTAATGAAGAGAGCTACTTAGAAGATTGAGGAAGACCTTAATGAAGTTGAAGAAGAGACAGATGAGGAAGAAGAACAATATCCTAATGATGAGTATAATAACATGCCTATAGACCAAGCAACATTTGTAAATGTTCTAGAGACTTATCAGAGTAAATCAAATGATACTCCTATTTTTTGAGGAAGATGGACCTAGATGCTATTATAGATTGGATGGAGGCTCTTGAAATTCACTTTGCATGTCATGGGATTTCAAAAGGGAAGAAGATGAGGCTAGCTTAGTCAAGGATGAAAGGGGCAACACTTACCTAGTGGAATTTTATTTAGGAGGAGAGAGTCAAAGAAAGAAAGAACAAGAGTACCTCTTGGAAGGTAATGTCTAAAATTATCAGAGACACCTATATTCCAGAGGACTATAAAGTATAATTGCACACAAGGAGGAAAAATCTAAGGCAAAGGTAGCTAACTATGAGTACATACACAAGGGAGTTTCATAAGCTTTGCATCAGATCAAGAATGGTGGAGCTAGATAGAGTGAAGGTGGCCAAGTATTTGATTGGTATGAGAGATAACATATAGGAGGAAGTTTCCATCCCATGCCCAAACACAATAGCGAAGTGTTTTCAATTGGTAGCAAAGGTGGGAGAGAAGATAAATAGGAGATAAGAAATCTTAGTAGGAGTAGAGGAGGAAGAACTAATTATAAAAGGGGAAGAGGAAATTTCTAAAGGAGACCAGAATATAATCAGAAAGGTGGTGAAAGTAGTAGCAGAGGTGAAATTTCACAAAGTGTAAATAAAGGATTTAGGGGGAAAAGGAAGCCATTTAATAGAGGTAGAAGTTATGAAGGTGGATAGGATAGGGGTCAAGGAGCCATCAAGTATTACTCACATGGGAAACTAGGGTATACAATGGATCAATGTCTACTCAAGAACACAAATTCCTCTAGTCAAAATAGAGATAGAAGAAATCAGATAATAAGGACTGATGAGTCATGTAGTAGTAGTAGTTCCACACAAGTTGGGAGTGCAACACTAGTGTTTGATGGGGAAAGTATGATGTTGAGGAGAACTATGTTGAAATTAACTTTGAAAATAGAGCCACCACAAAGAAAATATTTGTTTAGAACTCAGGGAAAGGCTTATGGAAAATTGCGCTAGATTATTATGGACTCTAGATCAATAGAAAATGTTGTATCCTTAGAGATGGTCAAGAAGTGCACACTTAAGAGGCTACCACATGTGGTTCCCCATAACATCTTATGGTTGAATGAGAACCATAGTTATATAGTTGAAGAACAAGCATGGGTAGAGTTTGAACTTGGAGAGTACAAAGATAAGGTGTTATGTGAGATCATTCCTATGGATGCTTGTCATTTAATCCTAGGAAGACCATGGCAATTTGATTTAAAGGTTCAATATAATGGTGAAAAAAATACATATATGATAGAGAAGAATGGTAGGAAATTTAAAATGGAACCTTTACTTGATCATATGGTGAGAGACCAAGATGATAGTGAAATCAAGATAATCAAAGGCAAAGAGTTTCTACAATTGACTAAAGAAGATGATTTTCAAGGATATGCTATGTTTGCTAAGCCAAAAAAGGAAGTCAGAAGGCAAAAACCAATACCTAAAAGGTTAGAAAAATTATGAAAATAATATCCTTCCATAGTTTTATAGGAGAAACTAGAATCTTTACCACCAGTTAGAAGCATAAGTCATCAAATTGACTTAGTGCCTAGTGCAACCTTGCCCAACAAGCCTACCTACAAGCTTACACCACAACATAATGCAAAAGTAAGTAGAAAAGTTGTAGATTTGCTAAATAATGGGTTAGTGAGGAAAAGCTTGAGTCCATGTGCATGTCCATTAGTACTAACACCCAAGAAGGATGGTAAGTGTAGACTTTGTGTTGATTCAAGAGAAATTAATAAGATCATAATTAGGTATAGGTTTCCCATGCCTAGAATTGAAGATCAAATGGATTATCTAGGAGAATCATGTGTTTATCTAAACTGGATTTTAAATCAAGATATCACCAAATTAGGATCAGACAAGGAGATGAGTGGAAAACAATGTTTAAAACTAATGAGGGGCTATATGAGTCGCTAGTGATGTCATTTGGTTTGAGCAATGCACCTAGCACATTCATGCAATGAATGAATGAATTTTTGGTATAATTTATTGGCAAATTTTTATAGTATATCTCGATGATATTTTGATATTTAGTAGGAATAGAGAAGAACACTTGGAGCATCTTGGAATGGTGATGAAAAAGTTGCATGAGGAGAAGTTACTTATCAATTTGGAAAAATGTGAGTTCTTTAAATCTATGTTAGAATCCTAAGGCGGTAGGGGATGTTAGAAGTGTTCATGACCTAGCTACCTTCTACATGAAATTTACTAAAGGTTTCAGTGGGATAGTAGCTCCTATACTTGATACCATAAAATGAGGGGTCAAATGTTAGTTTAGGTGGATTGAAAATGTAGAGAAGAGTTTTCATTTTTTGAAGAAGAAAGTGGAAGAATCGCCTATCTTAATGCTACTTAGTTTTGACAAAGTGTTTACTATGGAGTGTGCTGCTAGTAAGTATACCATATGAGAAGTTCTTAGCCAAGAGAATCATCCCATTATATTTTTTTAGAAAAAATAAATGAGGCAAAACAAAAATGTTCCACTTATGACCTTGAATTATACTCCATGGTTCAAGCATTAAAGAAATGGAAGCACTATCTCATGCCCAAGGAATTCATAGTATATACTAATAATTATGTCCTCATTATTGTAAATAGGCAAGATAAACTTAACCATAGACATGTTAAGTGGGTGGAGCAGATTCAAGCATTTACATTTTTAATCAAGCATAAAAAGGGAACAACCAACAAAGTGATAGATTCTTTGAGTAGAAGGGTACTAGTAGTCCAAGAAGTCAAACTAAAAAGTGTGGGATTGGAGCAAATCAAAGATCTATTTATAGAAGATTCAAATTTCATAGAAACCTATAAGATTTGTTTAGAATATGCTAACACATTACATATATTCTTTTTTTAAATATGAAAAAAAAAATACGAAATTAATTTTTTTTAAAGTGAATTTTTTTAAAAATAAAAAATAAAAAATAAATTAAATTTAAATTTTAAAAAGAAAAAAATTTTTAAAAAATTTAAAAATAAAAAAATTTTAAAAAAAAATTTTAAAAAAAATTTTAAAAAATCAAAAAACAAAAGGAACAAAACATTATGTAAAAGGTGGCTGCAGCCTGCGGCAGTAACAGCCGCTGCTGTCAGCGGCAGTTACTGCCGGCACTGACACATGTCAGTATGCTATGTTCCTTTTGTTTTTTCATTTTTTTAATTTTTTTTTTAAATTTTATTTTTTTAAAAAAATTTTTAAATTTTTTTTTTAACATTTAAATTTAATTTAATTTTTTTTTAAAAAATTTTTTAAAAATTTTTTTTCACTTTAAAAAAAATTAATTTCGTATTTTTTTTTTCATATTTTAAAAAAGAATATATGTAATTTATTAAAATTTATAGGAGCCTATTTTTCGGAACCTATTATTTCGGGTTCCATTTGGCTTCCTCTTTGCCAGCTATTATTTCGAGAATATTTTTTATTGTCTTTTATGTTGGCCACCTATTATTTCGGGAATTTTTTTTAATTTAAAATAAAAGTTTGTAACCGCTCCCAATTCTTTTTTATTGACAAGGAATCTTGGCATATTCCTGTGCTGGGCACCAGTGAATTTGCTAATTATGTTTCATGG
This sequence comes from Cupressus sempervirens, assembly GCA_028749045.1. Classification (NCBI taxonomy): domain Eukaryota; kingdom Viridiplantae; phylum Streptophyta; class Pinopsida; order Cupressales; family Cupressaceae; genus Cupressus; species Cupressus sempervirens. The sequence goes on from CM053785.1 coordinate 316,707,715, forward strand.
GATGGTTTACTGTTTCAAGGCAATAGGTTATGTATACCTAAGTCATCTATGAGGGAAAATATCATCAAGGAAAAACACAGTGGGACTCTTGGAGGACATTTTGGAGTAGATAAGACATTAGAATAAGTTGCAAGGTTCTATTATTGGCCTAGATTATAGAATGAAGTTAGGAGGTATGTGGAAAGTTGTTTAATTTTCCAAAGAGCCAAATGTACATCATCTAATGCAGGCTTATATCAACATTTACCAATACCTACAAAACCTTTTGATAGCATAAGCATGGACTTTTTCCTTGGGTTACCTAAAATTGCTAGAAGAGTAGACATGATTTTTGTAGTAATTGATAGGTTCACAAAAATGGCTCTTTTTATACCTTGCAGGAGAAACCATGATGCATCTTAGATTGCAAACCCTTTTTTTTTAGAGAAGTGGTCAAAATTCATGGTCTTCCCATGACAATAGTGACTGATAGAGACAGCAAGTTCATTGGACATTTTTGGAGAACCTTGTGGAAGAAACTTGGCACACATTTGGCTTATTCATCAGCTTATCAGCCTTAGACTGATGTCCAAACTAAGGTAGTGAATAGGTCCTTGAGAAATCTACTTAGGTGTTTCATAGAAAAACATGGTTTGTTTTGGGATCAGGTAATTAGTCTAGATGAATATGCATATAATGATTCGATTAATAGATCAACTAGAAGAACACCTTTTGAAGTAGTATATTGTTTCAATCTAAGAGGGCCCTTGGAACTAAGGGATTTGCAATATATAAAATCTAGAAGTGCCACATGGGAAATACTTGTTGAATTAATGAAGAAAGTACATGAGATAGAAGCCGACCATAGGGGTGTTTTTCTAGTCGGCTCCTTAGGGTTTTTACCTAGTCGGCTAATAAGGAGGTTTTTTTTTATTTAAATTTTTGTATATAAATATGAGTTTCATTTTTTACAATTTGCATTTATGTGAAATCAAGTTATTGGCTTTTGAATTGGGTAGAAAGAAATATTTGACAAACTTCAACCTATTTTCGAATTTTGGAGGAAGAATTTACGACATGGGCAATAAAGATAAAAGAGCAAGCAAATATGCACGAAGAAGAACTAAGGAACAAGAAGATGAAAATCGTCAAAAAATGCTAGCAAGATACTATCTTAGATTAGGTACACATGCACAATCTTTTTTCCAATGTATTTAATTAATTAATTTAGTTAGGATTAGGGTTTAAATCCAATTAGGAATATCATATTTATCTTAAATTAGCATTACTAGATTAACTTAATATTAAGAGTTTATTTGAAATTATGTTCATATTTAAGCCATTAGGGTTTATTCAATTATGTCCATATTAGTCCTTAGGGTAAATATTACATTATGAATAAATTTAAATTATGAATTTATTTAGCATGGGAATTACCTTGTTTATTCAATTATGTTAATAATTAATAGTCCATTAAGGTTTATTAGATTATGATTAAAATTAAATAAATGAATTTATTTAGGACGTAGTCAACCAGGACAACCTACCGACATTGGAGAAGGTTCATCCCAAGTTCAAACAGCTACATGTGCATCTCTTGCAAGTATATAATATAGATCTTTCTAGAATTCTAGGTCTCTATCAAACTTTATATCTTTAATTTTTAAATTTAGTGAGCGATATTTCCCCTTATAAACTTACTTGATTTTATTTGTTATATCATGCACGTGCAATTCTAGTAGATGATGAAAATGGTGGACATGAGGAAATTGAAGATGAAGCAATGGATATTGAAGAAGGACCATCTAAAGGTTAGATAATTTAATCAAGTACATAATATTTCACTCAAGCTAAACATGTATATATGTATACATATATGTCCCCTAAAGAGATTGTATCTTAAGACTTTGTTTCATTTTTTCTTGTGCAGCCTGAGATCAAACAACAAATGAGAATGTTAATTTAGCTCAAAGATTGAAGAGAAAAATTAATCATAGAAACATAGATCATTTAATTGAAATGGACATGGAAACATTGAGAGAATATGCTAATCAACCTACACATACTATGAAGTGGAAATTGAATAAAAAGTCTAAAGACATAATTGCACAATTTGAGAATCTATCAATAGTGGAGAAAACTCAACTATTATCAATTTCACTTCTCAAAGATGAATTAAAAGAGCCACTGAGACTATTGGGTATAGATACAAGTATAAAAAAGATGAGGACTTCTAAACTAGAAAAAGATATTGTTGAAAGTGTTAAGGAAGGGTTACATTAGATTGGGAAAAAAACTAGATCTGCAGATAAATCCATTGCACAAAGAGTGATACTGACATCTATTTTAAATAAGAAAACATCCCAAAATAGATAGATCTCTTCATTTTATTTCGGGTATAGTCAGAAGACAATACTACATTATCTGAAAAGGAGAAACAATTTGAATGATAGTACATTAGAAGGCAATTGTGCACCAATGTGTAGAGCTCCTCGATCTGACATGATTGGGGAAACAGTTAAGAACTTAGTTATTCAATTTTGGATTGATAATACTCGTCCTTCACCAAATAGAAGAGATATCATCAAGCAGAGGATTGGGCCTAAGGAATATATTCAACACGCAAAACATTGGTTGGATGTCACTCAACATGAATTGTATCTCTCATTTTGTAATTTAAATCCTAACATAAAGATTGGACAAACAATGTTTGAAAGATTGAAGCCCTATTTTTTGAAGATAAATAAATCTTTTGAAACATGTTGTTGTCGCTATCATGTTGAATTTGATCTATACTATGAATGGTTTCGAAAGATGATAGAAGAAAGTGGTGAAACTTCTCAAAATACTTTTCCTAAATGACTGAGTCAATTCATAACATCAATCTTATGTGACAAACCAAATGATTGTGTCCATGAAATAGATTGCATAAGAGGAACTTGTGAAACATTTGGTAACTTGACTAAATTTCCTTTGAGAGAAGAAGATACTAATACGACAAGGATGGTAAAATGTAAGAGATATAAGTACATAAAGTCAAAAACAAAAGCTGGAAAAGAATCAAGAAGGTTAGAATATGTAGAGGATGAGATATCGGCTGGAGAATTTATGCCAAATTTTCGTAAATTGATTCAACCATATATACGCCATGCATTTTTTGCTAATTGGCAAGTAGAACAATTTCAAACACTAAGAGAAACTTTCCCACTCGGAACAATTCTATCTGTTGTTGACTTTGCAGAGAATTACTCTTTCGTATCTCAAAAACAACTTCAAGCAGAATCCTACTATACAGAGCAAGTTACTATTATGGTTCAAGTGTCTTATCGACATGCAAAAATTGATTTGGATGGTGTGGAAAGTACAAATCAAGCACGAGTCATTAAAAAAGAGTATCACTTTTATATTAGTGATGACAAAGAACATGACACACATTTTGTGGAACATTGTTTTAAGACATTTTTTGAATATTTGAAAAACAAAAACATTAAAATAGAAAAATATTTTGTATGGTCAAATGGATGTGCAACACAATTTAAATTAGCTAGACCATTTTATGCATTATGTAGATATCATTGATACCTTAATATACCACACATTTGGAGTTTTTTTGAGAGTGGACATGGAAAGGGTGAGCATGATGGTGTAGGAGCTTGTATCAAATGTGCTTTAAGAAAGTATCAAATGGACTATAAATGATATCACATTAATAATGCTCATGATGTGGTTGACTGGTGCAAAACACATTTTTCGGTGCCAACAAATATAGATAACACATCATCAGAAGCGAATCGAGTCATACCATTTAGAGTGTTTTGGGAGGTATCAGGTATATATAAATTAATTTGTTCATATTTTTAAATTGAATCTTAAATTTATATTTAATATGTTACCTTAGATGATCTCTAACTAAATTATGGACCTTGGTACACATTCAGGTGTTGATAGAAGATCAATGCATGCATGCAAGAGGGTAGAGAAGACACGATCTTTGCATTCAGTTATGAGTACAAATAGTAATGTGTGGTCATTGTATACAAGAGAATACTCATGTTTTTGTCCTAATTGTATTGATGAAGACTATGGTGGTTGCATTAATCAAGAACATGGATATGTGGGTGAATGGACTTTGGTGCCACTAGATGTTATTAATACGAATGAGTTTGAGGACAAAAACTATGATGATATTCCATTGATTTCTAGTGATTATAACCATTTTTCAAGATTGATTAGAGTTGGTATGTATGAACTATATATATACCTGGATCATGTACATGTATACATTTTTCATAATTTTGGTTAATTTTTATTATATATATGTACTTATGTAAATGACATGTATCCAGAATTTTGACATAAATAAGTTTGTGTAGGAAATGTTTTTGTAGTCATAGCAGAATTGGAAAATGTAGAAGGTGCTAGCTATTATTTATTACGTTGCACCATGGAAAGAGAGAAGCTAACAAAGACTGAAATAAGTGATGAAATTGTTTTTCCCATAGGTTAGTATATAGTTGAATTATGTACATATGTATGTCAAGTATCTATATTTTTAATGAATTCAAATTCTTTGACTTAAATTCAAGATTGATGTATTTTTTAAATGTGTACATGTGCAGGTTTTGTTGTTGTACAAGGAACATATTTGAAGCAAATAAAAGTACTTAAAAATGGGATTCATTTCATCGATTATCAACCTAACAATAAGGTATATCAATATAGTAACCATGTTATTGCCACTGGTCTAAATCTTCATCCAGTCAAAGGACCTGAAATACGTAAGTGGAGGCTCCATATTGATGATCATGAGAAAATATTAAATGTTATCCAAGAACGAGCTGATCCACTTGATATGAGATCAAAATAACTCCTAATTTGAAATGTAACTCAAGAACAATTTGAAATTTGGTTCAAACTATTTGAAATTTTGTTGTACAATCATTTGATCAATTTGAAATTTCGTGGAATAACTAATTTTCTAAATTGAACTTTTACTCTTTCATTTTGAATTTTCTAAAGTAACTAATTATAGAAATTATGAACTTATATGTACATGTGTGTACACTAATTACCTGACATGTGCACCTTGAGGGAAACAAATTCGAACACCACTTGTCTTGAGGGGATGAAATTAGGAGTTTGTAAAATTAATTATATTTAACTTTCTATTTCACTTAACTTGTCAATTTTTGGACACATGTACGCTTTCAATTTAACTAATTAGGACATGTGCTTTCAATTTCAGGACATGTGAGCTTTCAATTTAACTAATTACCTGACATGTGAGCTTTCAAGTTCAAATTGCGATTTGTTTAACTAAATTTTGAACATGTACATGTTTTAAGTTGGACTTGAATTAGAACATTGGGCTTAAGGGGATAAAATTCTAGGATACATGTGTGCACTTGAATTAAAATTTCACTATGATTAAAATTTGAAATGTAACTCAAGAACAATTTGAAATTTAGTTCAAACTATTTCAAATTTGGTTGAACAATTATTTGATCAATTTGAAATTTGGTGTCCAATAACTAATTTTCTAAATTGAACTTTTACTCCTTCATTTTTAACTCAATGTCTTGAATTCATTTAACTTTCTATTATATTGAACTTTCTATTTCATTTAGCTTGTAAATTTTAGAACACATGTACACTTTCAATTTAACTAATTAGGACATGTGCTTTCAATTTTAGGACATGTGAGCTTTCAATTTAACTAATTACTTGACATGCGAGCTTTCAAGTTCAAATTGCAATTTGTTTAAACTAAATTTTGAACATGTACATGTTTTAAGTTGGACTTGAATTTTACAACATTGGGCTTAAGGGGATAAAATTCTAGGATATGTGTACAAATAAAAGGGATGAGTTCTATAGATTTACTCGAGTTAGGAATTATGTACAACTAATTACCTGATACTTTAACATTTAATACATGTGATATATTACCAAACATTTAAATTACATGAACTATTTATATATATATATATATCTAAATTTAATCAATATATTAAACATGCACGTACATATCTAAATAAATTACTTACATATCTTAGATAGAAACAATTTATAATATACTAGATCTAGATGTAGTATGTACATTAGATTCCACAACATAATGCAACATGTATCTATCTAGAGATCTATCAGAAGATAATATCAAATATAAATAGCGTGCATGTAGACATGTAAATCTAGGTACATCTATATCAAATCAAATATAAATATAACATGCATCATGTGTGTATATAAAGTGTCTATCTAACATATATGAATGTCTCTCTGGATGAAAGTCTACAACAAATCATCTAGATAAAAAAACCTATAGATCATCAGGTGCAGGACTATCATCACCACACCTCCTCACAACACGCTCTAAAGACTGACTAGTATAGAGGTGCTCACTAGGATTTGCTGACCCCTATATATAAATTCAACAGAAAGTTATATCAATACATACATACATTTAATCAAGAGAAAGTGATATTGAAATACATGTACGTGCGTTTAATCAAAACATAAATAAACATTACCTGTCCACTACTGACATCATCCAATGAGTCTCGATGACGTACATGATCTGGCATCAAAGATAGAGTAAAAATAGGCATGTCCCCCTACATTGTACACGTTCACGTGCAACACATCAAATTAAAATTTCTCTACATGATTACATTTGAATCTACATGCATGATATACATGTACATGTGCACACATGCAAATGTCTAAATTAAATTAGTTTGAAATGATTGAAATTTTAAGATGAACAAATTTTTTTTTACCTGTGTAGATGGTGGCATCTGATAATACTTGGACTGCCTAGCATTGATCGTGCCCACTAATGCATCCAAATTTCACTGTGTCACATCAAGCTCAATCTTTGCATCTACACAGACCCCATGGCTGGTGACTGCCACATGTCCTAATAATGATGAGCCAAGTGGACTATGTACATGAGATGGCATAGAAGTAAAATCATCACATGTCAACAAGCTCAAATTAACATCATCAAGGCCCACATCTGAACTCTAAGCTTGCACTATAACACTGGCTGAAGGGTCTGTGGTATGTATATGTCTCTGTGGAGCAAAAGAGTGGTCAGTAGATGGATCATCATGTGCACTACCACCATGACCACTACCTGATTGATGAGAGGAATATGGCTGAGGATGTGTCCTAGTACTACCATGGACATGACCTCGAACATCTGATATGGGTATGCCAAGATTCTCTGATACAAATCTATATGTATCTAATAAATCCTTAGCCAGACCAATAATAGTATCTCGTGCCAACACTCCAGTGAGACCCTCTAAACTAGCCACTGAAGGGATGTCTGTTGCACTGTACAAGTCTCCTGAAGATGAAGCATAGGATGATGATCTGGAATGCCAACAAGACATCAAATACTAACCAACCTCATCACTCAAAATAGATCTGACAGCTGCTGCAATCTCTCCAACTCCTTGAAGGACCCCATGTTACTGAGTGCTATGCATGGCCTCATCAGCTGATGGACATAACACAGGGGAAATAGAAGATGCCCTCTCTTCGACAATAGATCTATGTGCCAGTGGGGGAAGAACTGGCTGCCTATCAGCCAATCTACCACACCCCTATCCTAAATGTCCTGGTAAATCTGTGTAGTTCACCACCCTGCGTAAGCGAACCTCTGCATAAAGCTGTTGGGAAAAATAGAGTGGAATTTGGTCGTTATTTGGATAACAACCATGGGCAGCAAGGAAGCGTGGGTATATCAATGCAGCCATCTGTGGATCTGTACACTTAAGGGGAGAATACCCCTTCACATACTTTTGTGAAAGATAATGAGGGAAACATTCCCTCTTTAGGACATCTTTGGGAACCAAGCCCTGTACCTCCTGGAGTGAAAGACCAGAGGAGATCTCTCATCTCTTACTGTCGAGGACATCCTATATAGTATGTGCAAAATATGGGGTAGCACCATGAATCTCATCTTGAATAAATGTCAGGTTGTGTAAGATAGTCTGGCATGTACCACTATAAACACTGGAGCATGTGCCACTAGTCAGGGATTCTTGAAGTCTATGAATCTCCTAGTTAGTGCGATCATAGAGCTCCTGAGGTGGGATATGTAGCTGATCATGGGGGAAATGATGCTGCTCAGGGGGGATAGGCTATTGCTCAGGGCCTAGGATAGGCTGCTCGGGCTCGGGTATAGGCTGCTACTTAGGGCTCGAGATAGGCTGCTCGGGCCTGGGTATAGGCTGCTCAAGGGGGACAGGCTGCTCGGGGGGGATAGAAGGCTGTTGATTAGCCATGTCAATGTATGTAGGTGCATGTATAATGTGTAAACCTAAAAATTTAAATTAAAATGTATGACATTTAATAAACTTGAAATTTATATTAACATATATGTATGTATAATTTGACAAAATTAAAAAACTTGTATCTAAATTGTTTTAATAAAATTAAACATGCACGTACATGTCTACATATATATAAAAGTCCTAAAACTTAAATGAACATATACCTTAAAAGAAAACTAAATTTTAAAAAACACATGTTGTTATATATATAATGCTTGTAACTCAAGGACCTTTTAAGAAGTACATGTGTGCAAGTTATATTTCTATCTAAGTTAGATTGAATGTTCAAAGGTTTTAGACATATGTGTGCACATAAACTTGTCAGGTGTAATTTAGGTCCACAAAGTTTAAATATGTGCATATATATGTATATATAGATATATGCGTATATACATGTACATGATATGTATATTTGCACATATAGATCTATCATGCACATGTGTATATATACATGCATACGTGTGCATATATATACACGTGCACATGATATGTGCAAATATACATATCATGACACATGTGCATATATAGATCTATTTGTGTACATATATATAACATTGATGTATCATTTTGAGACCTTGATATAAATGTTTAATTAGTTTTAGGATTAGGGTTCAATTTGGTTTGTACTGTTTGATTAGGTTTACATGCTTATGTTTCAATTAGGACAAGAGTTAATAAATTGAATTAACATTTCAATTCAATCTTAGGGTAACAGTTCAATTTTGTTAATGGTTGGGGAAAGGATTTAAGGTTAAATTCAAGGTTTCTACTATTAACTTGGGATATATAATTACCTATTTATGATCATGGTTTAATTCAATTTGGTTTATAAGTATAATATTAATTAGTTAAGGGCCAGGGTTACCTTTCAATCTAGTTTGATATATTCAATTTGGTTTAGGGTTGACCCAGGGGTTAGTTTATTTTAGTGTTAAATATTAAGATATAATTCTAAATGATATCACTCATTTTTTGATATTTTGATATGGGTTAGGGTTAAATATTTAATGATATATAATCTTATGATTTAGCCCGTAAATTATCATTTATAATATAAGGGTTTAGAAATTAAATTTTAAGATCTTGAGGTTAGGGTTAGGGTTTGGATAATTAAATTTTAGTTTTAGGTTTAGGGTTAGAGTTAGGATTATGGTTAGGGCTATGATTTAGGATTGAGACCATGATTAAAGGGTTAGGATCATGTGGTCGGAGACCAAGTACTTGAGTAGAAATTATAGTCTATCAATTAGGGTTAGTAAAGTAGGCAAGTTAGCATTTAGGATTTAGGGTTATAGTTATGATTCTAGGGTTAGGGTACATTGGGTTTACATTTCTATCAGTATTATTTATAGGGTTAGGATATGGGTTGACATTGGTATTAGTATTATTTTTAGGGTTATGGTTTGTACATCAACATTTAAATTTATGGATCTAGGATTATGATTAGGGCTTATAATTTAGGATAAGGGTTGGGGCTTATCATCTAGTTTAAGGGAACTTACCATAATTTACGATTAGGGTTAGAATAATGGTTTAGTACCTAAAATTAGTTTATATCTAGCTAGCTTTTAAAATTAGAGTTTAGCATTTAAATTTAACAAATTTTAGGATCTTAGTGTACATACATCTTGATTCTAGGGTTTAGTATAATTTAGGGTCATGGTTTAACATTTATGATTATAGGTTATAGGTTTGTACATGATCATTTCTAGAAGTATGGTTAGAGGGTTAGGGTATGGGTTTACATCATGTTGAACTAGAAGTATGATTCTGAGGGTTAGGATTTGTATTAGTAATAAAATTTTTGATTATGGTTTTAACACATAGTTTTAATAAATTTATATAATTAAAGTTAGGATCAAGTATTAATATGATTTACTATTTAATGTTGGGGTTTATCATTTAGACCTCTACGGTTCAAATTAAGATTTAGGAAAGTTTTATGGTTTCAAGTGTGCATCTAAGATTAGGGGTTATAATTTATGATTAAAGGGTTTTGCAGTTAGGATTATGACCAGGTTTAGTATAATTTAGGGTTAATATTTAGCATTAAGGAACTTAAGAGTTAAAATTTAAGTTAAATATACTTAATCTTTACATGAACATTAGATTATATGATGTACATTTTTTTATGTAACTTGTTTATTATCTAATCAAGTTATGTTCTTATAATTAACTTTTATTAATTAAAGGTTGTAACATGTATTCTTTAGGTCATACACATTCTAAGTTATATGTTCTTATGTATGTATATGTATATTATATTCTTACCTAGATGCAAATTAATCTAGACATTCTTATATATGTATTTAATTTAGAATCTGGACCCAAGTTAAGACATGTGATTGAATTATAATATAGTTAATTATATACTTAGATTATTTTTAAATTCAATTTACAAACTGACATTATAGTTATTTCTAAATGAGGCCTAGCCAAGGGATCCAAAGAACTAATCAAAAGTTTTACTAAGCAAACAATAACATACATACAATAATTTACAATTATAAAAAACATAAGAGATTGCAAATTCCTTAATGAGCACATTTACATTTAATTTTTAAATAATTATAAGTACTAAAAGTAAAATAAATAACACATCCACATGAAATAATATTAACTAGACTTCAGTTCAATCCATTTAAATAATTTATATACATTTGTTTTGAATGCCACTTGGCAAATTAATTCGGAATGCACAATCATCCACTGTACATGTCACAGGGTATGAAAGGCTGAAAGAATATGTACATTTATAAAATAGTTTACATCACCCATTTTCGATCCATGAAACAAAGTAAAATACAATTTAAGTAAAATCATTTGAAATAGTACTAGAAGTTTTTTGTTTGGATCCCTTGGCGAGTTGTTATGTGATTAAGTACATAGTTATATATGTTTAGGGTTTTATTGTACATAACTATATGGTTAGATCAAGATTATAGTTTAAATAATGAATTTAGATCGAGGTTATATGGTTCTAGGTCAAGGTTATATGGTTCTAAGTCAAAATTATATTTATTTGTAAAATTACATGTAACTTAAACAATGAATTTACATGTAATCTAATTATTCAACATTGTAATAAATACATAAATTAAATACATTTCAAAACATCTAAAATACTAAATTTTTAAATAAACTTTAAATTAAAAGACAATATTATATATTGAGATCTAATATAGATGAAAAATTATCTTTAAAAAAATCTTATTTGTGCATTTAGAGATTCACAATAACATTTGAGGCTTAAGCATGAACAGTAAAATAAAATATAAAAAGAAACATATATAAAAACCAATAAAATATACAAAAAAACATATAAATTTTAACTAAAACAATAGAAAAAAGGAAAAAACAAATGTTTCATACCTTTTTCAGATAGTAAATAATAACCTAGTGATCCATTTTCTCTCCAACTTTCGATCGAAATAATGAGGAGAGAATCCAATCACGCCGCTATTTATACTAGCGGGTTTCATAGTTTTGATCGAAACTTAAGTCAAGTTTCGATCGAAACTTTAAAACCGCAGAGAAACCCGCGTTCCAAGTTTCGATCAAAACTTGACTTAAGTTTTGATTAAAACTTTTCAGAGTGGTTAGCTTTGATCGACAGTTACTTTCTATCGAAAGTAATTATTTTTGATCGAAACTTTTAAAATAAGTTTCTATCGAAACTATACGGTTAATTTTTCGGGTCTGTGCTTTTTTGGAGGAATTTCTTCCTCCGAAAAAGTGTAACCCACTATTGTGGGTTCACCTGATCAAGAATCATTTGGAGAAATTAGTAACTAAGTACAAGGATAAGGTATATAAGAAGAAGAAGGTGATCCATTTTAAGGTTGGTGACCTAGTGATGACTTTCCTAAACAAGGATAGGTTACCTAAAGGACCAGGTATCAAACTACAGATGAAAAAGATAGGTCCCTACAAGATTTTACATAAATATGGAAATAAGTCTTATGAATTAGAACTACCACAAGGGATTGTCATATCACTCATTTTTAATGGTGTAGACTTGAAATTATACAAAGGGGACAACAATAACATGGATTCTTGTGAAAATAGTAGGGAAGATGCTAAGGTAGAATGGATAAATGATCTTCCACCAAACAAACCATTAAAGTTGGAATTCATTTTAGATACCAAGATAGTCAAGAAGACTAGGAACAAGACATATAAGGATTATTTGGTGAAATGGTAGGGTCTACCTTAAGTGGAAGCAACATGGATGACTGAAGAAGACATTATCAAGCATGACACAACTCTTTAGCATTTGGAAACTCAAGGGAATGAGTTTCTCAAATGAGGGGAGCATGGTGTAGGGGCCCTAGGTCCTAAATAAGGTGGTCAAACATAGAGGAGGAGAATATGAAGGTCAATAAGTGTCCAAGTTGACACAAGTTAGTCTAGGCATTCTTATTGTGCATTTAGACAACTTGATTTCATGCTATGCTAAGATTATAAGCAAATTCAAAGGGTGACCAACCATTGGTCAAATATGGGGATTTGACCAAAAATCATCAATTTTAAGTTTCATAAACTTTTTTCATGTTTTAGTATAGTTGGGTTTCATGTAAAAATTGTAAAAATTGCAAAAAAATGTGTCATGGAACTTTTCTTGCAAAATTATGGAAGCTCGATGGTGAGAGCTTTGTTTGGATTAATAGTGGATAGGTGAAGTTTTAAGGTCATGTAAGGGTTATATTTTTTTTTTCTTAGACTTAATTTTGGTTAGAGATACTAAGTGTATAGGTTATTTGGAATGAAGAAATATGCATTTTTTAGGGGAAATCTTTGTACAGTTAGCAAACTTCTTTCTAAACTTGGTTGCATGGTGATAGTAAGTGATTAATTATATTTATATAAATTTATCTCTTTTTTATATGATGAAGAAAGAAATGTGTTTGTTTGAGTAGGAGAAAGAACTCTTTGAATTTTGATTTTTTTGATACCGTACAGTTTATCCTCGTCTAAAATGAGGGTTTTACTAAAAATAACATATTTCTCCTAATCTCCTTTGTAGAAATTTCTATTACTTGGTAACTAGGAAGGTTTTAATATATAGAAAATAGTCATGGAGGATTCATTGTCATCTTGTACTTTCTTTTGGCTCACTAACATTATTTGGGTCTACTAGTATTATTGTCTAACATGTTGATACATAGAGATTTCATCACAGTGAGTAGATAAAGAGGTTTGAAACTTGGAGCTTTGGTGGAAAAAAAGAGAATATAATTCTAACAGTGATACGAAATAAAAATCCATCATGGGTTTCATGGTTGTGAGAGTATAAGGACAAACATTAGTTTCAAGCCTAAAAGCCTAGAAACTAGGGCTTGATAGGAAAGGGCTTTCAAGTTGAGATCATAAACCCAAACTTGAGATTTAGATATGGTTTTTCTTATGATAAGAGATTATAAAATTTATTTTGTTGGTTTCTTTGAATTTTGTGGATTTTAGTAATAATTTGTATAAAATGGGGCTAGTAGGATTGAGTCTCTTTTAGGTCTCCTAGTGTTACTTGTAGTTTTGTTGTATTGGGAAGCCCTAGACCTATCATTTGGCCAAGAATCTTTGTGGAATAGTGGAGAATGATGTGTTAGGATATATGGAGGCTTAAGATCCTAGAGGATTCATGTGAAGTAAGGTGTGTGTGTGTGGTTTTTTTTCTTTGGGAAAGGTTCTAGATTACTTGCAAGATAGGTGAGTTGAGATTGTGAAATTGGTGAGTGGATAAGAGACCATTTTATATCTACCCTAATCTTGAGTAGGTCTTAGGATAGATAGTAACGTATGCTTGGGATTGTCTACCTAGCTTACTTGCATTAGATTAGGACATAAATCCCTTTCTGTGTATAGGACTTGTTTCTTCTGGACTCCCAATGGCTCTACTTGTTTGGCTAATTATTTGAACTGTTATAGTAAATCCTCATTAGTGTGTTGAGTGTTAAGCCTTTCTTCAAATCTTTTATTTCTATGAGTAGATTTTTTTCTATGGTGAGAACTATGTCTACTCTATTCTAACATTTGTGTGTTTGAAGACTTGGGTGATTTGTCACTTGGAGGGTGAGGTACATTGGTACCTCAAAGATAGAAAGGTCCTTGTTGTGGTACTAATTGTGGTTGTTATACCATGGGTGATTGTTGTTGTGAAATTTTTTGTAGTCATTATTGTTGAGATACCTCTGTTGGTTGAATGTAAGGCTATGTATGCAATTTTTTCTATGTAGGTATCTATTGTGGCACACGTTGTTGTTGCAATAATTGTTGTACATAGGAAATTTGTTGCTCTAGGAATCTTTGATATTCTGACTACTGTTTTAGTTGCTCTTGTTGTTTAGAAAACATGGCTTGCTATTTTTGGAATTGGTGCTAGTACACTGTATATAAGTAAAGTGGATTTAGACTAGGTTGTGTGTTAGGGATGTTAGGTCATTTTTTTTTTTGTGGATGTTGATATTTTGTATACATGTTAGGTGGATTTTGACTTGGTTTTGCATTAGCAATGTTGAGTCATTTCCCCACTTTATGTTGGTGTTGTCTTGGAAATTTATTATGTCCTTTAGAGGTGAACATCATGTCAGGGTCTCTATTTCAAAACTTTTGTGTGTTTTATGTTTCACCTTGAGACATCATATTTATATGGAAATGGGCCACATTCCTTTGGGGAATAGGTGAAATGTCAATAAGACTCTTCCTTTGTGTGTCAATAGGCATTTTTGTAATACGTGTTGATGTTTCACATGGTGCACTCATAGAGGGTTCGATTGTAATTAATGTCATAATAGTTAGTAAAGTTAGGAGCAAGGGTACACTTTGTTGATTCTCCTCCAAAGGAGGTATGTTTGTAATCCCTATAGTGCAAGTCCCCTTAGGCACTTCTTGTTGTTGCATTATTTGATTGAGGTCAATTCTGAATGTTCTTTCGAGGTACTTTGGAGGAGTCTTGTCTCCATTCATTGATGGAGGTTCATCCAACAAGGGGTTGATATTAATGTGTTTGAAGGTACCTTGGAGAATTGCAATGGTTGATTCTTGGTGACATCTCATTGTGCTATCTTTGTGTTTGAAAACTCCAAAGGTTGTTTCCTCTTATCCAAGTCTAAATTAATCATAGGTTGTATGTTTTCAAATGTTGGTTTTTCTTGATATTTAGCTTGTGTCCTTCCAAATTTGGATTAAATTTGATCATTTCTTGGGCAACTGAGATTTTAAAGTTCTTTTGAAAAGTCTTGTCTTGGAAATTCCTAGCTATTTCTTCATTGATTATGCCATAGTCAGTGCCAAAATCATCACTTAGGTGTAAAGTACCATATTTTATGTTCAAAGCATTGAAGGTAATTATGCTAGGTTTGTTGAATTCAAATGAGTGAGTTTCTTAATCACCTAGTGTTCTAGGTACACTTCCACATTTGGGTGATATAGGTATGAATATGGGTTCAAAATCAGGGCTCCATTGAACCATTCCATGTGTAGGGGAAGTGTTTTGAGGGAACTTCATGGTAGACATGTTGTTGACAATTATTTGTGTCATTTCTTGATGGTTAGGGTTTGGTAGATACATGCTTAATGGGTCCATGAGAAAAGGATTTGAGGCTTTAGTTTGACCTATGTCAAGTGTTTTCTAAGGTTTCTTAGTCTTCTCCTATCTTGGATGAGCTTTAGGTTGTGTTTGTACTTCAAAAAATAAGGGTTGATATAACTCTTTGGGCTTGTGAACTACTTGTGTCCTTGTAAGTTTTGGCATGATAACTAAAGATGTATATACAATGGGGAAATGTCAAAATTGACTCTTTGCCTCCCAAGTGCACACCTAAACTACCAACTACACTCTGACAGTACCAAGTGTGCCCTACGAATGCGCAGTTGGTATCTGGAAGGGTGTAGTTGCTAAAAATGGTATTTGGGTGACAAATATGCAATGAATGGATGATCTAAATGTTTCTAGGTATTTTCTAGGGTTTAGGGATGTAGTTCAATCTATGTGAATGTAGTTTAGGGTTTTGGAACCTAAGATGAACTTCCTAGTTACCAAGTGTGCTCTAAAACTACCAACTATGCACTTGAGATGTGTAGTTGGTAAAACATGGGTGTAGTTGGTAAAATAGCTCAAATCTCGATAATTTGGAAGTGGATATGTAAGATATGAATTTTTATTTTACTTTTTACGGGTTAGGTGTGTTATGAAACCTAAGGAAGTGAAAAATGACCTAGGGTTATGATATGCAAGATGTAAATGACCTAAGGGAATGATGCACAAATGCAAATGTCAATGACATTTTTGGATTTTGACCAAAGGGTATGAGGATGATTCTAAGGTATGAAAAATGCATATTAGGGTTGGACTTCAGACTAGGTAATGTTGTTAAGTTTTGATGTATAAAAATGTGGATAATGCAAAGGGAAGTATGTTAAGGTTGATAATGAGGTTTGGAATATGTGAGATAGGGACATGAGATCAAGAAAGGTGTTAGGTTTGACAAATGATTTGGACAAGTCGATTATTGGATAACTTGATCGGATTTTGATATTGGAAGAGATGCTAGGGTTTTGGATAATGCAATATGGATTGATTATGCAACTAGGGTTAATCAAAATGATGTTTAGGGAGAAAAACGATATGATAATGCCATGCCAAGGGTGTATGCAAGGTTTTAAATTTAGGAGAAAACTTTGGAGAGTATTAATCTAAGAGTCTAACCTTGTGAAGATGGACTTTGGATCTTGGCCAAAAGAGACAAAAATTGAAAAGATCAAGTTGATAAAAATGACAAGGTCAAATCCATCAAGACATAGATAGAGGTTGATCTAAGAAAATGACAAAAAAGACTATGTTCAAGATCCATCATCCATCAACATTAGAAGATACTCTAGGACTCATACTTTGTTCTGATTTTTAACTAAGTTCCCATGGGTTTTGGGGTCAAAATGAGGTTTAGGGGGGATCAAAATGAGGGTTATGTGGATTGGATGTGTAATATGTAAGGATATTAGGATGAAAAATTATGTTTAGGGTTATGTTTAGAATGAGGACCTATGCAGGCTTCTCAAGGTAGTTCTAGCATCCTAAAATGTAGTCTGGAAGTCCAAAATGGTTATTCTAGACAGAAAGTACACTATGAAAAGTGCACTCTAATAGTACCAAATTCTCTTAGGGTGTAATTAGGGCCAGTTTGAGCATAATTGGTAGTTTCATAGTGCAATTGGGAAGCTAGGTTAAAAGTTTATTGATACTGGACTAGGTGATTGTCAGACTATTATATCAGAGACCTAGTTGGTTGGGGATGATGTTATGATAAAATGGGAGATGCAAAATTAGGGTTATGACTTAAGGAAGGAATACTAAGATGTGAAAACTAGGGTTAGGATATGAAAAATAAAGTTCCAGACATGATCAATATGTGGGACCTATCCAGGCACTTGGTGACAATCCTAGAGCCCCAAAATGATATCTAGAAGTCCAAATTGGTTGTTATAGAAACCAAATGTTCTTAGATAGATATAAATGTTCTCATGGTGTAGTTGGGGCTAGTTAAAGTGTAGTTGGTAATTTTAGAGCACTGTTGGTAAAGTGGTTTGGAACTAGAGTGCTTTTAAACTTGGTGGGTTCTAGACTGTTGTTCTAGAGGGCTAGATGGAAAGGGAAAATGTTATGATCAAAATGAGGATGAAAAATGAAGGTTAGGACATGTGAAATGATGACTAGGACATGAAAAATAAGAGATAAGGCATGCAAGAATGCAAGTTAAGGAATGTAAGATGAAGATTAAGGGCTGAAATGTAAAGACTATGAGATGGAAAATAAAGCCTAAGGGATGCAATATGAAAGATATGGAATGAAAAATGGGGACTAAATGATGCAAAATGAGGCCTATAGGATTCAAGGATGAAGCTTAAATAATAAATAATTCAATGATGTGCAATGTAGGGATGAAGCCTAAATCATGCTAAGGACTCCTAAGGTTATAGGTCTCCATATTTTCAAAATGTCAAGTTTTTGACAAAACATTTACAATGTTTTGATAATGTTGTAATGTTTTCACATATTTTGATACTATCAAAGGTTCACATGTGTTTTGGTGTGAAACCAAGGGTCATCACTTCCAAAGGAACTATTTCCTCTACTAAGGGCTGTGAGAATGTGAGATGTCTTCACGGGCATGTGTGACCCCCTGAGCCAGTGGATAGAAAGGATTTTGACCAATAAGTAAATGTGTTTAGTTTGGGTACTCCAATTTGGTAAGTGAATGATAAAATTTTTCAGGATGTCTCTAGCCCTAAGACCCGAGGTTTGACACACCACAAGCATACTAGAGGAGAGCTATCATGAATCAACATCATTGACATAGAATTGACAATATCGAGTCTGTTATAGTGGCTAGAGTGTAGTCATGGCTTTAGCCTATTACCACTTTGAAGTTGACCCTTGGGACTCACCAAGTGGTGAGTCTTGGTTTTAAGGCAAGCCTCTCTAAAGAATTTGCACAAATTTCTCTTACACCCAAGATCCATGAATAGTGAAAGAAGAGGATATGCCCATGCAACTCCTAGGATTCTAAACAATGCATAGACACCAAAAAGAAGAGAAAATTCATTTTAGAGCACCAAATAAAGTGTTATCTAGTCTATGAAAGCCACACAAAAAGTTTGAACAAGCTCATGGGTCTTCATCAATGTCCTGCAACAAAGAATTAGTACTTTTCAATAGATATATCTTCTCCTATTGATTGCCACATGATACATCTACCCTAGATCCTATAATGAAATTGAAACACTAGATGTGTTTTATTATTGAAATGTGACCTTTCTATGAGCCAACTATGCCTTGATAGTGTAGACTGCCCCCAAAAATGTTAGGAACACTCAAGAGGTCCCCAAGCATGCTCATAGTGCAAACTTCACTCCTAGTGTAGTTGGAGCCAGTTATAGTGTAGTTGGTAGTTTCATAGTCAGTTGAGAGACTAGGTGTGAACTAGGGTGAAATAAGATCAAATTATATCTAGAACTTGAAAAACTAAAAGCTATCCTACCAAGTGTGCTATGATAGTGTAGAGTTTGCCCCTAGTGCACTTGGGGCCTAGAAGGGTGCAGTTGGTGGTTTTGGAGTGCATTTGGTTAGGTGTGAATAGTAGACATAGGTTATACTTACTCCTAGACCCCTAAAATAGCTTCCTAAAGGCCCCAAGTGTGCCCTGACAGAGCATAGTGCACACCTAAGACAACAAGCTACATAAATACATAAATGAAAGCCAAAAACATGTTATTGGGCCTTCTAATTAGACTGGGTGTGATAAGAAAGAACAGACAAACACTAGACCACTTTAAACAAGCTCCTTCCTTGCACCTACAAGCACAAAACAAAGAAACCCAAGTTAATAATCATGATCTTCACATCGGTTTCACCAATTGTAGGACTAGAAAATGGTTTAGCACCTAGCATAATATGAGAAACAGGAAAACTCAATAAAAATATAGTAAACCCTTCTAATCTACCATGAAAACCAATTGAAATAAAGAAAGTGAATATAATCAAAATTACCTCTTGAATTGTAGCTCCCATGTCCTTATTTCCTCTCCATTTGATGTTACTCCAATTTCCTATAGTGCCTATACAATTGAAAGAAAATTACTAGGATATGATAATGCTATTGGGAATACTATAACTATGGATTGAGCATAATGAGTTCTAAGAGATATTTTAAATATATGGCACTTAAGGATTGTAAGGATAAAAAAATAGAGTAAGATAGCTCAATTTATAACCAAAGAACAAGAGGAGAGAATTGAATGAGTGGATGGACACTTTTCACTTTGAATGTGTAACTTGGCATGATATTCTTTAGAATATCTATGAGAACCATCACACAAAAAGCCAAATGTAAGATTCTATGACACATGAAAGTGAACATGGATGAAAGTGGAGTAGAATCTATGACATACATATGACACCTCAAAGCCACTTGTAGCCAAGAATATGTGATGATGGAGGCTTATTATAGACATGTGTACGGAATAAAACATATCAAATATGACATGATTAGCCAAGTGTAGGGAGAATATATATGACGTATCATGTCCATGTGTCAAGAATAGGTGGAATATTTAAATTAAAAATTCATATATCTACACAAATTAAAATTTGTAAAATGGAAATTAGTAGTGGAAAATAGGACTTAGGAAATTTGATAATTCTCATAGTTTGTGAAGATGAATCAATTAATTAATAAATATCAACTAACTAAGAATTTTGGTTAGCAAGAATAATTGGTAAATACAAGATGAAAATAATTGAAATCAAATAGGATTAGATTATGGATTATCTAATCCTATAGCATAAATTAGTAAATGATTGGCCAATTTGATGAAATAAATGTGATAATATCACATGATGAAATACAAAAAATATGTAGATCGACTAGGATGATGATGGGTAGATCAAAGCCATGATCAGATTGACTGACTCATTATGATTGATAACATGCCAAGGCTACATAACATGGATTAAGAACATGTGACATTTAACAGACCTTGTAAATGTCACAGCATTGAAAGTTGATTGATAGGGTTGATCATAATAATATTTACATACATTTCCAATGCTATTAAATTGATTGGATAATGCCACAATCTGACACTAAGGGAATTGACAATGTCAACGGTTGTATGATAAGAATGACAATTTGACATAGCCCTGAGGGACATGATAGTATGAATGTCAAATTTGATGGGTTTGACTTATTTGATAGGTTTCCAAGGCACTAAAGAACACAAAAAATGCCTAGGGTTTGATAGATGATGATTAATTTGAGATATTTGACATGTTTTAGGTTGATTAGGGATGATTTGGGATGATTTTGAGTTTATTTGGAATGATTCTAGGTTGATTTGGGATGATTCTAGGTTGATTTTGGATGATTTTGGGTTGATTAGAAAGGATTCTAATAATGTTGAAATAGTTTCAGGTTGATTCTAGAAAGTTTTGATAAAATGGGAATCGAATTCGAAGTGATTTTCAATTGATTTGAAAGTGGATACGAATGATGAAGGATATTGTGAAAATGTAATCAAATGATAATCAAGTTGGCCAAAAGATTGAAATTAGTGGAATGAGAAAATGGGATGAATTAGTATGAAAAAGTGATTAAATAGTAGAAACGAACCATTTTTGATCATCTACAAGTTTATAGTGAGATACATGTCCCATATGATGGTTCTCAATAAATACTAGGAAATAGGATACTTGGTTGCTCAAGATACACTAATAAATACTGACTAAAGTAAAGCTCAGTTGTAGTATTTGATGGGACTCAAAATTGAAGACCTGATTTTGAGTACCATTCTAAATTTTGAGTCAAATTGAGCCCCTATAAGAGCTTTTTGTGCACATGTATCCGGTCATCATTTTGAGGCCTAAGAAGTGTTTTATATTCCTAACACCTTGCATTCAGTATATGTATATGTCCCATGGAGATAACTTGTCATTCTTTAAAGTCATTTTGTGAAGCTCCATTTTGAGCATTGTTCAAATCTACATTTTTTACATGTAATCTATTTTTGGATTTGATTGTATTTCTAATTTTTAGCTTCAATGTTTCAGATCACACTCTATGATCCATCATCAAGATGAGAGAATGCAAGAGGAGAATGGTAAAATACGTAGACTAAGCCTTACTCATGTAGAATAAAAGAAGGGTAAGGTGAGCACACAAACTGAGGAGCATGAGGAAAAGGTGAAAAAAAATAAAAAAATAAATACAACAAATAAAAGAACCAACATAAAGGAAGACAAGGACCTAAGGAGAAAAAATAGACAATGCAAACCCACCAAACCCACAAAAATACAAATAACACCAAGCCCAAGAAAGAAAAAAATAATAAAAATAATAAAAATTAAAACAAAAATTAAAATAATAATTATATATATATATATGTAGAGAGAGAGAGAGAGAGAGAGAGAGAGAGAGAGAGAGAGAGAGAGAGAGGTTATATCCTTTAATTTGGAACTTAATAACTACAAGTTCTAAATAATGAAAGTGTACATTCTTAAAACTTAATATATAAATAAGGGAGACTAGAATATGTAAGTTTTGACTAAAGGATATATTATGCATGGGGCTATATTCTTTATTTAGAACTTACACTTATGTACATTCTAAATAAAGAATATGTTATTAAGGAAGCTATGTTCTTTATTTAGAACATACACTTATAAAGAGTATAATGTATTAGGGGATATATACTTAATTTAGAACATACTCCTATATATATATATATATATATATATACATATATCCATATATACATATATACATATATGCATATATATATATATATATATATATATACATATATGCATATATATATATATATAGATATATACATACATATATATATATATATATGTATATATGTATATATGTATGCATATATATATATATGTATATATATATATATATTTATGCATACATACATATATATATATGTATGTATATATGTATATATGTATATATATATATATATATATTATATACCTATACATATATATATACATATATGTATACGTATATATATATGTGTATCTATATATAAGAAAGAAGTAAAGAAGAGTGTATATGTGTATGTGAGAGGTCTGTGAGTGCTTGTGCATGCACACATGCATGCGTGCATGTATGGGAGTATATAACTAGATACCTACATATTATCACAAATAATATATAGGCCTATGTGTACAAGTTTGTACAACTCTAAGCATATGTATAGGTACGAGATTGAACAAGCACAAACAAGAATTAAATGAATAGAAAACCAAGAAATCCTAAACAATGCAAAAAAGTAGTAAAGACACTGGCAAGACCAAAGCAAGAGAAGGGCCCTAGGATGTGATGAAAAACACCCATCATAAAGAAGTGCAAAGAAAGGAAAAAGAAAAAACTAAACCAAAGAGGAAAAAAAACAAGAGTTGATGATAACCTTGGATAGAGGTTACCCACACAAGAATGGGGTCCTAGAGGCTACAACCAAGAGAAGAAGAGGCCAAGAGGGACCTTATGAAGAAATAACAACACAACATGAACTCAAAGAAGTAGACAAGTAGGACAAAGCAAAGGAGCACACAAGGTAGGGGGAGACAACCAAGGAGGAAAGTCTAATAGGAAGGTGACAAGCAAAGGAGGACCACCAAGATTATAGGACAGACTAGGGGCTATGAGGGTTAGAAAGAATTATGGTTGATGGTGGTTGTTAAGCACACTTAATAGAGGTTGCCACGATAGGTTTCTGGACCAATCATGATCTCTATTGAGGTTCCTGGGATGGTAGATGATTTTGATGGCTTCATTAATCTTCCTCATGAAATAGTTATCCTCCTTGGAGAGGATTTGTGTGCTTTCCAAACATATGTGATGTTTGGTCGTAGAGGAATGCTCAGCTAAAGCTGATTTTTGGGTCCTCTCATGCTTGATGTTAGCACCATGCTCACAAATTCTAGTGTTGAAGGCCTGACCTATTCCCCTGATGTAGGGGACACCACAAGAACACAAGATCTTATAGACTCCAGATTCTAGAAGTGGATCTTTGGAGTCATTGAGTGGTGGAAGATGATTTCTAAGCCTTGAGAGAGTTTTGAAAGCAACATGAAGGCCATTTTTAGATAAGATTTTGGCAATATTCTAGGAGATGCCATCAACAAAAGGTAGGGCGACTGTCCTAGGAGGAGGATCTATAGAAGGTTTGGAATTGGCCAAAGAATGATGGAAGGATGCAGCTTGATTAAGAGCCTTGAAAATTTGTTTAAGTGAATAGCCATTTAATCTAAGGACCTAGCCAAGATAAGAAACCTCTAGGTTTAAGATGTCTACATCACAAAATCTATGTGCCCTTAGGGCTAAGGTTTTAAGGATGCCCACTTTTTGGCTAGGGTGATGGTTTGAGGATGAGTGGAGGTATAGGTTAGTGTGGGTGGTCATATGATACACACCTCTCCCAAGGGTGCCATCAGGTTTCTTGATGCGAAGGACATCAAGGAAGGGTAATCAGTTGTCTGACTCAAGCTCCTTGGTAAAGGAAATGTTTTAAGCCACATTGTTAATGTGCAAATGAAACTCTTCTAACTTGTCAAGACCATGTGGCTAGCAAACATTGGTGTCATCAATATATCTCTTCCACCATATAAGTTTGAGGGGAAAGGAATGGATGGCTATCTCCTCAAAATGCTCCATGCAGAGGCTAGCAATAATGGGAGAGAGTACGGAACCCATCGCCACCCCATCCACTTGCTCATAGAGGATATTTTTGAAGAAGAAGAAAGTGGAATACAAGCATTACTCTACCATATCAGCTATCTCATCACCAACTGTGTGCTAAATAATTTGAATAGAGTTGAGAATAGGGACTTTGGTGAAGAGGGAGACCACATCGAAACCGACCAATATGTCATCCTTCTCCAACTTGGTGTCTTTGACAAATTGGATAAATTGGTTGGAATCTTTGAAAAATGTGTTAGAATTTCCTACTAAGGTAGAGATAGCCTTGGCAAGGTGAGCTGCTAGGAAATAAGTTAGAAACCCAATGGTGTCCACAATGCATCTCAACAGAATGTCTCCTTTATGAATTTTCGGGACCTTGTAGATGTGCGGGATTACTTCTTTAGAAGATGATAATTGTTTCTTCATAGTTTCATCAAAGGAGGACTTGGACACCAAAGATTTAACTTTCCTAAGGATCATGGAGCATAGGTTTTAGGAAAGAGTCTTGTAGCTACCTTGATCTGAAAGAAAATTGAGTATCTTGGTAACGTAATCCTGCTTATTCATAATGATTGTGGCATTACCTTTATCGGCTTTGGTGATAACAATGTCATTATTTCTAGTCACATTCTTAAAAGCATGCCTCAACCTTGGGGATGTTGTTGCAAGCCAAATATTAATTGTGTACTCGATGACCCCCTATTTTACCCCCTACCTTGAGCCCCTCCCATAGCAGATTTGAATCTTGTCATCCAAGGTAGCTCTAGGAAATCTCTCATGAATGTTCCCGTTGACTTAGGAAGCCTTCCTACATCCCACTTATTAATTTCCTCAATGTAAGAGCCACCCACCCCTACCCACACTGTAGAATCCCCCCCCCCCCCCCCCCCTATTGCTAACCACGAGTTGATGGGGAGGTCTTTGGGGAACCTAGATGTTCTCCCTTCCAACCTCTCCTTTATAGATTCTAACTGATTTGTTTCTCCTTGTGTCCCCCTAGCTTGCCCTGCTCCATTAGTATAGGACTGGGAGAGCAAGCTGGTGGTCAACCTATCTAATACCCCCATTGACCACCTATCCTTCAATTTCTTAAAGAAAGGTCTTAATTTTTGTTATGCTCCTAATTCCATTCCCCATATCCAATTTATGTTTAAGATTGAGTATGCTATCAGCTCTCTCTCTTTTGAAGTTGTAGAAGAGATCAACCAGGACTGTTTTGTCACCCTTAGATGTGCCAAGCCACCTAGATACAACATCCCCAAGGCTAAGTGGCATGCCTTCAATAATCTAACTATAAATAATGACATTATTATTAGCGAAGCTGATAAAGGTAATGCCACAATCATTAGGAATAGGCAGGATTACATTACCAAGATGCTTGATTTTCTTTCAGATCAAGGCAACTACAAGACTGTTTCCCACAACCCATGCTTTGTGATCCTTAGGAAAGTTAAATCTCTAGTGTCCAAATCCTCCTTTGATGAAAAAATGAAGAAAAAATTGTTACCTTCTAAAGAAGTAACCCCACACATCTACGGGGTCTCAAAGATTCATAAAGGAGACATTTCGTTGAGACCCATCATGGACACCATTGGGTCTTTGAATTATTTCCTAGTAGCTCACCTTGACAAGGCTATCTCTACCTTAGTGGGAGATGTTGACATGTTTGTCAAAGATTCCAACCAATTTGTCCAATTTGTCAAAGAAACTAGGTTGGAGAAGGATGACATATTGGTTAGTTTTGATGTGCTCTCCCTCTTCACCAAAGTCCCTATTCCTGACTCTATTCAAATCATTCAGCACAAAGTTGGTTATGAGATAGCCAATATGGTAGAGTTGTTCTTGTGATACACTTTATTCTCCTTTGAAAATATCCTCTATGAGCAAGTAGATGGGCTGATGATGGGTTCCCCCCTCTCTCTCATTATTTCCAACCTCTACATGGAGCATTTTGAGGAGATAACCATTCATTCCTTTCCCCTCAAACCTAGATGGTGGAAGCTATATGTTGATGACATCAATGTTTGTGGGCCACATGGACTTGACAAGTTGGAAGATTTTCATATGCACATCAACAATGTGGCTAAAAACATTTCCTTTACCAAGGAGCTTGAGTTGGACAACCGATTACCCTTCCTTGATGTCCTTCTCATCAAGAAACCTAATGGCACTTGTTGGCTCCTGATTTAATAGTTTCACAAACAACCAAGAAACCATACAAATACATCTAAGGCTAGCAAATTCTTATGATGAATGCACTTGACTACAATCTTGGGCCAACTATAAGGTATAACTCCTTCTTCACTTCAGGCTCTGCAAAACCTAGGTGGGTAGACATCAGATTTAATTGATACCATACCAGTGTAAAATCATATCCCTGAATCTATTAAGTAGATGAAAACCCTTATATCTCCTAATGACTTATGAAATGACATCAATATACAATAACTAAAGGCATATCTATGAATCTTAGAAGCTGAGTGAGGGCATTACATTTAGGTCCTTCAACATGAAAGGGTAAAACAAGTTTGATTAATAATGTTGAATTTAGCAAAACCTCAGATATGCAGTAGTAAGACCTAATGATCCTGTAAATTGATCAGTGCCATAATCGTTGGGAAAATCTATGAATCAAAAACACACATGTGGATATCTGATACCTATTTGTATCTTCAGATATCTGATCTATCTATTCAACTTGTAAATAGACACCTATGCTCAATTTGAACCTCATTCTTACATGATATCCCCATCAGTAAACTTACAGCCCTATTGATTTCCCTAAAGCATTTACATAACCCTTTGAGTTACAAGAAATAATGAAATAACATACAACCTTAAGGGACTGCAACTACAACCTAAGCTCTATGTCAAAGATTATAAAACATTGAAGATCATTGATAAAGGAGACAAGATTGAATTGAAACTCAATAATCTGCCGCTCTTTTATTATTTCCTTGAAATTATATAGTCATATGCATGAAATGAAATACATGAAACAACCTAACAAATCTGAACTATCTGTATTAACCTTCTTAATGCTGTTCATATGAGAGAATTCTGTTGAAAGAAATGGTGTCAGAGTCAAGGAAACATATCAAAAATTGGAACCAATGGTCTCATAGTGAAAAACTAGAACCCTTAATGGTATCATAGCAATGAACTTTTTTCTTCCCAAAAATTGGAACCTCTACAATAAGAAAGAAAAAGATAGATATAGAGGAAGACATTCTTAGATCAAATTTGCAATTGACATCTGTGCACATGAAATTCCCTTTCTTTGCTATCAAAAGACTCTCTCTAATCTCTCTCCTCAATTTCCAAAATCAAATCCTCATCATTTGGACTCTTCTAGGTAGAAATATCTTAGACATTTGATCATGAAAGGATGTAATTGATTTCTGATGTTAAAATGAACACAAGGTAAAACTAAGAAATCAGTTGAAAAGTAACTTCCAGAATGGGAGAAAAATGTAAATGATGATTTTATCCACATGTGGACCCCAAAAAGACTTTAGAACTACCCTCTAACAAACTCTAATGCTCAATGATGAGAAACACCTATTTTGCTAAGAATGCCCCAAAATCTACAAATTGGCTTAGAGCTCAAACTGGTGAGCACCTATGCACAAACCAACATCATATTTGAAAAATTTAGATTCTCCCAGTTCCAGTGGTATATTTGAGTGCCCATTTTCAATTAAAAATTCTCTTGTTATGGCCTTTTGAAAATCATACCTCTATTCATGGCTCCATGACATTATTATGCAAAAATTTAAACCTTTTCCACAGTCTAAACTATATTAAAGTTTAGACACTTATTTAAATGATCTCTTGACTACACATGAAATGAACCTTGAGAATATAAAAATGAATTTTATATCTGAAATCATCCATTTTTCTCTATCTTTTCAATTTGGGTCAAACTTGGTTGACTGACCTCGCCATTTGTCACTTTTTGATTGGCTACCCTATTGCTCTGTCATTGCGTGGTAACTACCTACCTCTTCATCAATATCAAGACCTACTACCACATGTCATTACCACATCAACCCTCACTATGTTGCCATGTTATTGCATGAGCAACTTCTCCTTGGTGAGATAGAAATGATTGCTAGATGTGCCACCTGGCACGATCTCCTTCCTCTGCTTGTGATTCTCACCACATCACCACCTACTTAGAATTTGTGCCATGTGTCATTCACTAGTTCACTAACAACACTACATGTGGGACCCACATTTCATTTTACATTTGAGTTTTCTTTCACTAGTTTTTGGAGTTTTTTGGCGACCTCGCTATGTCACTAGCCAGATTTTTGAGATTTCCCAACTAGAGAAGTAGCAAGGTGCCAGATTTTTGAGTTTTTTGGCAACCTCAAACATGTTGATGTCATCATTTTGTTTTCCTATGAGTTGATTCAAAATTTTACAGTTGATGTCCAACTGACCAGCCAACCATGGGCCCCACTCAACAACCTTCAGCTTCCAAAATGGCCTGTCCCTTAAGACACAATGCCATTTGTGTGATATTACATTTAAACTCTACAAAAAGTGTCAACAGGGGCAATGTGGGATATATGGCTTTGTGTTTTTGTCCCTCATGCTTTCTGTGTGCAACTTGTTTGAGCACAATATTTGTTCAATCCACAACAAAGATCCCTATTGTTGGTGAACACAACTAGGACAACTTTCTTCATGGGCCTAGCCTAAGTCAATGGAGAATCCACATCCTACATCTAGAGTTGCATATTGTCTTAAGCATGAGATGCTCTTTTTTTATGTTGCATCCTCTATTTTTTTATGCATTGGATTTGGTGTTCTTTTAATAGGCTGGCTTCATTCTTGCATAAGGTCCTCATTAAATGGCTACATCTGCCTATGCCTTCGCTAGCAATGTTTTCTCATTGCATGAGCTGCTTCTTGGATCTTACTAGCATTGACTATGTCTTTTTAATCTAACACCTACTATCTCAAAGTGTGAGTTCTTTCATGTTTTTGACTGCGCTTTTATTATGTGTGGAAGCTCTGCTTTTTTGACATGCTCCTCCTTTTACCTCTGATGCCCCAGCTTTACCCTTTCTCAAACAGCGTAACAAGCTTCCTCTATTTGCATGTCTTGCTTACAGTTTAATTCCTCATGCCTAGGCTCTTTAACATGGCATTATTTTTTCCTTTGGAGCTGCCCCTTTAGGCTGACATGATCCTATTCTAGCATGGACTAATGTTTTGTCTTTACCTTTGATGTGATTTGGTTTTTCTCTATGCATTGGACATTCTTCTACTCCATTCATGTGCTCCTACTCTAGCTTTCAATGTAGAGCTCCTTCCATGTTTATTGTCACTTGATGTATGGATCTTCTTATTTTGAAAGAGGCTCCCCTATTTGCTTAACGTGGGCTTTGCATGTACCCATAAATTTCAAAATTTAGCTACTCCAATGCACATGATTCACTATATAGCATCATATCTTGGCAATAAGACCAAAATCCATGCTTTGATAATGTTAAGAAGACTTTAATAATTTTATCATTCATCATTTTTCATAACTCTTTGATAGAATTTTGCACCTTTAGAGTGAGCATGGATCTCTCTTTTAGTCCTTATATGCATAGGATTCTCTAAGAGCCATCCTTCAAATATCCACCATAAGAGGTAAACTTGTGTCTTCAAAAAACATTTTCCCAATTAGATGGTTCAATAGGGGTCATTGAAAATGCTTTGAGAGGGTTAACATGTTGCCAAATCTGAACACTTCCAAATTCTGTTGATTTGAGCATACTTGACAGGATAAAGTGTTATGCCTCATCTTAACCAAATTTGTTAGTTGTCAGTTGTTATGCACCTCTAAATTGGAATACTTCTTTGAAGTGACTAATGTATCATTATTTTGTGTTGTATCCAATCTAGTGCTACAAATATCATTTGGGAGATATTTTGTATTGATGATTCTACTTGCTCTAAAACATTGATGTTGCCTTCACTCAAGGAAATATCATCAATAGGATAATCTTTTTTGCAGCCACAGATTAATGTGTTATGCCTTCATCTTCATCATCTCCAATGCCATATACAAACCCAAGAGGTGACAAGCCCTCACAATCAGATCTCTTTTCTACTTCTAAAAACTTTAGGACAATCAACAAGAAACCTGAAATAGATGTGAAGTTGGTGGTCGGGTATCAAGAAGCCATAAGTTGGATTACTTCCTTGCTTCACTCTTAACACAATTTTTGACTATCCTCCATGTTCACTCACAAATTTTTTATTTGATCATTAACTTTTCCCTTTTCGTTGCAGCATATACTTGAATGGGGAACAGGTTTTGCTCTTCTGGTGTGCATTTTATTGATAAAAGAGACATTGATACTCACCCATGAAAGAAGTGAAGGTAATGCTTGAGGACATTTATAGGCTTCAAAATAATTTCTTACTTTCATGTTCCTCTTAAGCATTGCATCTGTTGCAACTAGATCCTTTTTACAAAAACATCTTCATTTCCCAACTAGCTATCACAAATTTGATGAATTTAGCTGGTCCCAAAAGTGGGTCTGGTTAAAAAAAATTCATTTCTAAACAATTGAGTTCTAAAACTACCTTACCAAACATTCAACATTGACTAGATTCAAATTTGATCAATGCCCTACCTTTAAAAGCTCATTTTATCATTCTCTTGTAGCTTGTTGGCTTTGTGCCAGGAGGTCATCTAACTGGCCTTACAAACTGATCCAAACACCTAACTATGCTCTGAAAGTCGACACACTAATTCTCTATTCTACATAATTGTACCCTATCAAATCTCATCTCATGAAAAATTTGAGGTCAAAAGATATTCATTGTCAAAGTTGCCCTTTCAGAATTGCCTACAAAAAAAAAGTCAAAAAACACTAAATTGGGTTTAGAATTGGTTTCAAAAACTGGGTAAATTGACACTTGGGAAGATGAAAACTAGTACGTTGGTTCATTGTCATGAGGAGAGTATAGATCTATGATTTGGGCTCATGAAAAATAACATGACACATTTGGCGAGTGGTCAAAGTGAGCTACTCAAAATTACTGATTGGAAACAATGTCAAAAAGGTGTTTTTTGCAAATGGAATGAACTTGGAAAAGTGTGCAAATGAATTCATCAAGATGTAAAAACTATCACACTTGAAGTATTTTCAGAGGAAAACATAGTGGTACAATCGATTCAATCTTACAAATCATGAATTAGTAGTTATAATGCCATGAACAGGGGTACCAAACAATTTGCATTTACTGATACTAGTAAAAGATAGAAATCTCATTGGAAATCATGTTTGAAAACTGATCAAACAGATTTTTCATGAGCTAAAACTTGAAACATAACAAGTCTCTGACATCTAAAATATAACACAAAAGGAAATTTGACATTTTGGTCAATTGGTCAAAAGTTATAGCACGTCAAACAGGGCTTCCCAGAATTCTGAACTAATGTGCATCAGCATGAAAACAATAAATGACCAACTTTGAGGGATTCAAAACCTAGTCATATGGACTCAAAATGACTCGAAATATAAAACATAGGTTCTTGGGTATGGACACTAAACATTCCCAAAGAAAAAAATCATGAAACATTTTTGGGTGCAAGATTTTCAATTGCAAAAATGGCCTCCTATCGTTGCTTGACACTTAGGGTAAAATGCAGATTTGAAACTAGCTCAAAACAAGACTTCACGAAATGGCTTGGAATGATAATTTATCATCATGGAACATGCAAACACACTAAATGAAAGGTGTTAGAAACATTGAAAACCTCATGTGGCTCAAAGATACAACCAAGTACATGTGCATTAAAAGGCATTTATAGGGCTTAAAATTCTCAATAATACTCAAAATTGGGAAGGCAATTTTGAG